>JAVJIF010015791.1:0-83355 GCA_038442645.1 Agave tequilana
GGATCTGGCCAAGGGGGCTCCGGGGTGTGCTAGTGGTTTGGAGAGGGTGGAGGCTGTCTGGGGGCGTGGAGATGATGGCATGGGTTGATGCGCGGCCAGGGGGATGGTTGCACGAGCAGGCCGTGAGGATGATGGGAGTGACGGTTGATGAGGGAGAAGAAATACTAGGGTTTGGATTAGGGTTAGGGTTAGGAAATAATAGAGATAGTGAGGCCCCGGGAAGAGGGGCAAGATAAAGGCTTCATAGTACGGGTACAATCAAGGAAAGAATCAAAGTAAAATTTCAAAATTTTCAATGTATTTTTACTGAAGGCTGAAAAAGTAAGTCAATGTGGAGATTGTTGTGAAATTGTCTTATTTTCAAGAGGAAATGATGGTCACACGTTTTCGTTTTTCGGGCGTGTTCAAATTTTCTTTCAGATGTACTCCGAATAGAACTCAAATTCTATACATTGAAAGATTGTTTCTAAAATTGAAGGGTCTAAAATTGTTTTAGATCAAAAAATCAACTCTTATAAGGATTGATCAAGTTCTTCAAGCATCTGACGGTCAAGATCATCTCATAGTTCGAATAGGGTTTGTATTGTAAAATTCTATAAATAAAGGTTGTAATATAGTATATTGTAACAAGAGAAAAAAAGAAAGCCAATGCAAAGAGAGGAGTAGGTGACCGTGCAAAGAAAGAAGGAATACTTTTGTAACCTAGAGAGATTCAAGAGGAAGGTGGATACTCTTTGGATATCAAGAGAAAGATCTCTTGTACCAAGTTTATTAATAAAATTCTCTCAAGTTCTCTCCCGTGGTACAAGGTCGGGTTTGACTGAACCACGTTAAATCCTCGTGTTATTTCTCTTTTGTTTTGGTATTGCTACTTTTTTTTTTACTAGTTTTCTTTTGAAAGTATTACATATTATTACGATTTCACAACGTCGATCACGGTCTTCGACGCACAACCACTTGGTTTCATAGCCTGATTGTTGATGTGGTCTCAATAAGTAGAACCTAAATATCTCATGGACTAGGTGAGACATTGATTAGATTAAAAGATAGGGATGGAAGTCATAGAACTTTTATTTGTCTTGTTTTATTTTAGTAGGACACATCCTTAACATAATTGATTTTGAGGTGATTATATATAGATAAAACACAATAGGTGGGCGTCCCAATCCTAACTCCCTACCCCGTGCAAGGGGTGAATCATCTCAGACAGTACATATAGATAAACACTCATGGTCATGTCATTGTGTCCCTGTGGATTGCTTATCAAGGGATTGTCCTGTCGTTGTGTCACCATGTCCGTGAAGTGTTGTATTTGTGTCCCGAATTCATGTCCATGCTTCATAGGCTGTGTTTTCGGGCCCTACTCACTGCATGTGTGCAGATACTAGACATGAATGCATTTATATGACATCTATGTTTCCTCTTCATTTGACTCTCTTTGTTCAGTCAATTTGTATACATAATAACTTATATATCATAAATAGTTTCTTTTTTGGGAAAACTATCTCATAATAGTTGAAGCTTATGAGTGACAATACAGGTATCCTTCGGTTTTGATGGCATTCCTTGCCAGAGTTTCTATCCAGGAAAAAGAACAAATATGATATCCAGCCTTAGCTGCCTAATCAGGTCATTTTTGGGTCAGTCAGGTTGGCTGGTTGGGACACTCAACTGATTAGTTCATTTATTAGGGGTTGGGTCGACCAGTTTGAACCTAGTTGGGCATGTGTCTGAAGCATTTACGCGTTTGCTAACAGGTTGTGTGTGGGTTAGCTATAGTCAGGTTGACTCGGACCCGCCCCAATCTACCAAACCCCACTCGAGACAATTGCCACCTATGGAGAGTGTAGGTTAAAAAACTCGGAGAGTTTGTATATAATTTGTTATATACAGTGCTTATATCTATATGAACCTAATGGATGCTAAAAGAAGTTGTTAAGGGCTTGCACGCGATCTAGGTAACTGCTATGTGGGAAGCCCTGATGGATACATTCATGTTTTCTCCCTCTAATATTGACTAGGGTAAATTCTCAGTCCTCTAGTTGTGTGCTAGATGATTATGTACTGATATAGGTTAAACTTGAGTATATTTACAAAATTCCATCTCATGAAATAGAAGTAAAGATTATGTGAATGTAAGAACTTGTATCATGAATTATTGTATACCAGCTTCTTAGCTTCTCGTATATTTCTGCAGCCAAAAAGGAGATCACTTAGACTAGTTTGAAGAGTTGGTTGGAGTTAACCTTTTATGCTGACGCAAAACATGTCCGGCTGGATGTAATTACTACGGAAGGGCGGTAGGCTGTATCTGCAAGTATGAGAGAACACACAGCATAAGATCCATACGCGGCTACTCATCGGGTTACTGGATGCAGCTTATGACAGTGGCGCGAACTGGTGGAAGTGTCGGTGCCATCATTCAGGTTTGTGGTCTCTTTAGAATGAAATCTTTCGCGGAGGATGTCACTTGCTATATGTCCGGAATGTATATTTCTCATATTTATGTATTTGTCTTTAGGCTGTTCTTGCAAGCATATGAGATTTATGCTTGAATATTTTGAAGTTATTAGAGTTTTGCCGCGTTGTGGTCATGTAAAATTTACTGTGTAACTTTTGCAAATTTTTGAGTATTGCCTTGTGTTATCTTGTGTGCAGCTGAGAAATAATCGTTACCATGTCGTGTCTCATGTTGGCCCCCAAAAGTTATTGGAAACTAGAATTAACCAAGTGAGTTTTTAGGGAAATTTGAGTTGAATTTTAGATGGGACCCGCTGCTCGGAATGCACGGGAGATGGTCAGAATGTGTTTTCCTTCCATTGGCAATGAGCGTGGTATTTTCACATGTTCAATTCCGTTTTCTGAATGAGTGAGATATTCAAGTCGGAAGTTGGCCTAGAATAAGAGCTAAAGGGACAAAAAAAAAAAGTGAAAACTCATTAGTCCAACATTGAAAGTGGTATGCGAATGGATGTCTGTTCGGCAAACGAACATGTCTTCGGAACGGTTGCGTCCGTTCCGACTGAAGGATGTATTTATTCGAGCATAACCTGTTTCGACCGAATGGATGTGTAATTCGACGAAAGGATGTGTTTGTTCGGAAAAGTTGCGCCCGTTCTAATCGAACATATATGTTTGTTTGGAAGAGTTGCACTGTTACAATCGAAAAGTTTCCTTCAATTTCTATATAAAGGGTAGAAATACCACTCCAAAGAGATAATCAAAAAACACTTGAAATTTATTTTCCTTCTTCTCCGCTCTGAAAACAGGGTCTGTTCAGACAAAAATTCTCTTTAGAATTTTTAAGTCATTTGGTTCGTTTCAACTTCCAGTCAAGTGGAAGGTACGTATTAATTTTGGTTCGACTGTGCGTTATTTTGCAAAGTGTTACGCCCACAACGTGAATGAATGTTGTATTTTGAGAGACCAGCGTCCATTATTCTGTATGCACCGTAGCGGGGGGACGTAATTGTCTTAAGAGATTCGCTTTACGCGTACCTCACTCCAAAATTTGGTTCTTATTATGTTACTCTGTCCGTTTATACTAACGTTCAGTTTTGCACGAATTATTGTTAATAAATATTTATCTTGTATAAATATTGATTGTGGAATTATTGAATCCAATGTATTCTCTGTCAATTTGAACTAACATTCTTATTGCAGGGATTATACTGAATAAAGTATTCATACTGGAATATTTATTTTAATAAATATTATTAATAAAATTTGTTAAATTATTTATCTTGCTGATTTATTCCTGATACAAGACTTACTAAATTCTAGTCCGATTGGTGTCTAAGGAAGGGATTTGAAAGGTGGCTTTATAATTAAGGAACATTCAATTGAACGGAAAACCTCCCATCTGATTTTCACCGACCTGGCCGATTGGACCGGTTGATCTTGATCTTGAATTGGACTGTCAAGAAAACAATCTTAAGACAATTATGATTGAAGTTGCTAACTTTTACTCTGCTTGAATAGTAGAAAATGACTGATGCTAATCAAGAGTGTACTAGTGGGGCACTGAATGTGTCGAACCAGACTGTTATGTCTGCTCCATTTTCTCTCTCGAAGGTGGAGAATATGAATCAAATTGATTTTGTGAGTTGTATGCTAACTTTGGTATAAATCATCAAAACCATAGCACCATATACTATTCAGCAGAATGAGATTGCTGAAAGAGAGAAGAAAACTTTAAAGAGATGATTAATTTCAACTCGTAAGTTCTGGAACACTGCAGAACTTGTGGGGGAAGGCCTATTAACCACAAAATAGTACCCCATAGAAACTTGGTCTTATTCCATATGTGTTGTGGGATGGAAGGCTTCCTTCCTACCATTACTTTAAATGTGGGGGGCGCCTGTACCAGTGCCACTACCTAAGAAGACTAAGTTGTAATCTAAAATGGCGGACTGCATTTCATGTCTTGAATAGCAGTGCCTACAGTTTTTCTGGTACACAATCAGAAATACTAGATATTCATATAAACATGATTATCGAATCAGAGTTGATGTGTTCTTTGAAGACGTCTTTCTGTACAAACGGAAAGAAGATAAGACTTTTGGGAAAAGATTTCATGAAATAGCCTTCAGAGATGAAGGACCCATTGAACTGACAATTGATGCGGAAGTGAACCAAGAAAGAGTAAGAGATCGAGAATCTCAAAATTCTTAGCATATGCGATTGAAAGCGAACCCCAATATTTAAGGAGATTATGTCTACTCTAGAAGCACAAATGTGAAAAAAAGTTGAAATAGGCTCCTAAATAGTGACATGAGAAGTTCGATAGTGTCATGATCAAGGATGGATTCACTATCAACAAATACGACAAGTGTGTTTTCACTAAAACAGTTGAAATGCATATATCATTGTATGTCTCTATGTAAACTACATGTTGATACTCGAGACTAATATTGAAGTTATTAAGTCCACTAAAAGAATGTTATCCAACAACTTTGATATGAAGGATCTGCGTGTTGCTGTTGTGATTTTAGGAATTAAAATTATTAGAACACTAGATGAAATTAGTCTATCTTAGTCACATTATGCGGACAAGATGATAAAAAGATTCAACGAACATGGGATTAAAGAGAATACAAATCATTTCTCCCACACATCCACCTTCACAAGAATACATGAATAGAAAAGCGACAGTTGGAGTACTCTCAAATTATCGAAAGTCTAATGAATTAGACTAGACCCAATATAGCTTACATCGTAAGCAAATTAAGCAGATACACCAGTAATCTTAGTGATGATCAGTGGACTGTCCAACTACGAGTAGTAGGCTACGTATCTAATACTAAAAAAATATGCCTTGAGATATGGAAAGTATCCACCTATACTTTGAGAGTACATCGATGTAAATTAGATTGCAGATTCTGAGGAATCAAAATCAACCAGCAGATACATTTTTACTTCGGAGGTGCGACGGTATCTTGGAAATCTTTCAAACAAACTTGCATAACCCGTTCTATAATGGAATCGAAATTTATAACCTTGGATAAGGCTGAAGAAGAAGCAGAATGGCTTTAAGATATACCTTTATGGCCTAAACCAGTGCCGCCATATCCATTCATTGCTATAATCAAGCAGTGATATCTAGGGCACAAAAATCTTTAAATATAATGGTAAGTCTAGACACATCAGTTGTAATACCCCGTTCCCGGAATACGCATTTAGATACGTGTTCTGATTTTTTGATCATATTTTTATTTATTTATCTTCCAGTATTTGTTTTCATTATGATTAATTATGTTATTATTTGGTTTCGGATCCGGATTCTCAGGCTTAGAGTCAACCCTAGTCTAGACCGGGGACCCGATCCCAGTATATTGATCGATTTGACCTTTCTGCTAGTTATATTTAATAGATTTCAGTTTCGAACATTGTTTTTCAATATTTTAAAATTTTCAAGATTTTCCAAAATTTTTCTAAATTATTTAATTAAAATCTCCAAAATCGGGATTGATCGGTACCGCCAATTGATTCTCAGATTTTTAAATTACAAACGGAGTCAAATTTTTGGAAATCGCTTTCACATTTTTCCTTAAAATAATATTTACTATCTTAATATATTTTTAGAATTTTTTCTGAATTTATCAAAATCCGATCAGATTTGGTGTTGACTGATATTGACGGCTAATTCTAAGATTTTTAATTTGAAATTAGGATTGAATTTCTCAAATCTGATTTCACCATGATACTCAGTATAATATTCTTGAATTTTGAGAATTTTTGGAGAGCTTTTTGAGATACTTGATTTTCAGACGTTTCCGGTGTTTTTCCCAAAAACTTCCTGCATCCGCGACCGAACCCGGGGATTATACCATTCAAATTATTTCTCATTTTTCTTTTAATTCCCTTTTTTTTCCTTTTTCCATTTCTTTTCCTTTTTCCTTTTTCCTTTTTCCTTCCTTCCTTTTCCTTCCAACAACTTCTAAACACTTTTACTTACTTCTCCAACATTCTACTACATTCCACCCAAAATATCCCTTCCAAAATATCCCAATACACTCATCACTCTTCTCCCATCGCCAAGGCCGGCCAAGCCACCTGACCCCTTCACCATTTCACAAAAACCTTAACCATAATCCTTCTCCTTCTCCTTTAAACACCAACTCCAAATACAACCCCTTTCCTTCTTCTTTCCTTTTCATTTCTCCATCAAAACCCTATCATCAGCCACTCCTCCTTTATCTCCGCCACAACTACAACTTCTACATCTCCCTACCATCATTTTTCTTCCTCCTTCATCTCCATTTATTCCACTACAAACTCCAAACTCCACCAAATTTTCACCATCATTTTTACCTTCTTCAAAACAACCATCACCTACAAATCCAAGACAAAAACACCTCCACTTCTCCACCACCTAGGTCGGCCACCACCCCAAGCTAGGGGCCGACCATCCCCTCTCCGACGACGTTTCCGGTGACCATTCCGGTGACTATTTTTGGCAACAACACCACCATTTTCTTCAATATCAACTCCACCACCATTTCAACACCTCCAGCACCACCACCTCTTCTATTTCTCTCTCCACCACCACCATCTTCACTCTTACCACCACAAAACCACCCCATCACTACTATTTCAACCTCCAACATCATCATCATCTCCACCACCTTCCTTTTCACTTCTCCTTTAAAATTTTAACTCCATCACCTTCACCAACACTACCACCCTTCTCCTCTCCCTCCTCCTCCTTGGGTCGACCACCCCCCTTGGCCTCTCCAAGTGGTGGCGCACCACCCTAGGGCCGACGGCCACCAAGGGGCCAAGCCCTCATTCGTCTCTCGCTTTGGTGTTTTTCTGTTATGGAGTTCGTGCATATAGCTTTCCGGAGTTCCTGGCATTTTCATCGTGTTTGTATTTAGGTGAGTGTCCTCGCCTTGATTTGGGTATCCCGCTTCGACGGGTGTATTGTACTTGTATTTGTATTTTCGTGAATTCGTGTGAGTTGTAATCCGTGGACATATCGTAGCTTGTACTGGATCAATGTAATGTAATGCTTGTAATAGTGTAGATGACACAATATTTATGTCTGTGTGACACTAACATCTTTTGTAGGCACTAACAGCCTTCAGGCTTAAGCTCTCTGAGTTTCCTAGCTTCGCCGGAGGCATAGCTAGGCCGTGTGGCTACGAGCCGAGCTAAATTGCGTAGCCTCGTCAGGCGCGGCTTACTATGTTTTTGCTTTGCTTGAGCTCCCTAGGTTTTACTAACTACACCGTGTGACTGCGATCCGAGCTTAATTGTCTAACCTCTTCAGGCACGGTTTAGGTACATTCCCGTGTTTCTCAGCCTCCGGGCTTAACCTCTTCGAGGTTTATTAAAGTTCTCTAGACTTTTTATATTCTATACCTGGTAGGCGGATCTAACGTCAGCACTTTATCAAACTCCGTTCGAGCGTGGTTACTTCGTGAGCGGGGCTTCGCCGTGAGCGATAGTATGGTGTTTTATACACATGCTGTGACACGTACGTTCAGCTGCGCTACGAGCGATAACCACGCCGATCGTGATAGCATTTAGTGTTGTACATTAGCTTCGCTCCAGCTTACCTAACTTCGCTTGATTGTTCGCTTGCTTTCTTACCCGCCTGTCGGTTCCCTTACGTGCTAGCCATATTTGCATGTGTATTGTTGGTACTAACATCTCCTGCAGGTACATACATAGCCTTTGGGCTTAACCTCTCTGATTTTTACTAAAGTTTTCTGGACTTTTTAGCTGATCGTACACATGCTTTACATGTTTTCATATCATATGTGTCACATTTCTGCATTTATATTAAATAAATCTCTACTATTTAATGTATTTTCATGTATCGTGGCATATAGGGTAATTAAGGAAGAAAGAGAGTGATAGATAGATTTATCCAATTAAATCTAAAAGTTCAAAAGAAAGGGGATCGATTCAAATCCAGAGGTTCTGAAGGCCATCTTATCTGAAGACCGGGTATATCAGATGAGATAATACCATCCAAATTCAAAGGAAAAACGGATTAGAAGAAGACCCTATCTGTTTCGCTGAGGATAAAGAGATAGATCATCAAATCTAAAGCTGAAATTCAAAATCTAAAAAGATAAATGGATAGAGAGAAGATCAACGGATATGATGAAGCAATTTAGACTTGGATTCAGACTGGATACATTTTAGTATTTTAATCATAATGTTTGCTACCGAAACTCAAATATGATGATTCAAAATAATCTAGAAAGAAGACTTAAAGGGCTACAACTCTAACATTGATCACTGTTTCTAATTCTATCGTTTGATAGTTATATTCAGCAATCAACACGCCAACAAGCTGCAGATCAGAATTAAATTTTCACATCAAATCAAGTTTGGAGATAATGAGAGGATTCAAATTCAGAAATAGCCAGCTCCCCCTATCTCCATACGCTCTCCTTTATCCCTATTTTCTCCTATAAATATCTGTAACCTCGAAGGCAAAGGGGAACCATCCAGAGCGATTTAGGTAAGTTTAGTTTAGGTTTTTCTTTTCTTCTTCAATGTAATTTTTATTTTAGGTTAGAGAGAGTTATATGATTAAAAGAGAGAAAGAGTTACTATAGAGTGACACTATGTAATTTTTTCTTCAAGAAACTTATATTGAAGGTGACATTTAATATAGGTTTCTCACTTTTCTTCATCGTACTCAATCTGGCCAAACACTGCTTTCACGTACTTCTTTCTACTACTTTTCTTTATTACTTCATATCAATCATGGTATGTTAATATACAACGAGGATAAATCTTCTTCCTTTATCTCTTTTCTATTTTTTCTTTCTTAGTTTAATTTAACAATTTTCAATCAACACTCTCTCTTTTAATTATTTTTCTTTGAACTTATTTTTCTTTTCTTTTGAATTAACAAAACCATCTTAAATACTCTTCTTTTATCTCTTTTTATTTCTGATTTTTGTACCAACACTTTTCTTTATCTTTTTTTGTTTTTTCTTTTATAAATAATATAACAACAATACCACCATCTCTTCTTCTACCATCTCCTTCTAACTTAACATAACAATTTTTATTTTTTTATAAAAACTGAGAGATAAATATTAACTAGTTTCGGTAAATTAAAAGAGAGAAAACTTACACAATGCTTCCATCGATGTCCCTCCCTGTGGATCACGACCCGTTAGCCCTAGGCTACACGTTAGCATCGAGGACCTAGCATTGTTCTAAAAGTCTGCATTTTTTGTGCCTGTTTGGCTTGATCACTAGCTACGCTTGGAAAGGCAGCTTAGCACTTTATTCACTAGATTCTTAGGCGGGATGTTGCCAGATTTTATACTCGCATTTTAAGTCGAGTCGTCCCGGTAACTCTGCCAAGCGCATTAGTGACTAAACACTGTTCGTTATTCGCGCCTCCAGCTTGCTCAGCTCTGCTTGATTGGGCTTAGTTACTACTCTATCACTTGTCATGCACATGCTTGATATGTTAACCCTTCATCATGCTATCACTTGACACTTGATATGCTACTACTTGACACCTGACCCTGTTATGATATCACTTATCACCCGCCACCTGTCATGTTAACACTTGACCTGTGATTATCACATTTATGGAAATCATGTACCTGTTATCCTGTATTATATATACAGTAACCTGAATCTATAGTATTTATGTACTCCTGTTATGCATGTACTCATATACTCCTGAATTCCTGATCAAGTCCTGCTCCTGCTATTCCCGTAAACTGATAATTACATAATAAATTTTAATAAGACAACTTGCATCGGGGTTGGGGGAAACTAATGGATCCTGAATAGTTTCATGTTTATGGTGGTCATATCGAATCACACATGGCCACATACTTGAGGGTTCACATGGCGGCCACTAGAGATTCCGTGGGGTGTACTAGCACCCCTACTCCTCTTATTTATTCCTGTCGGGTATGCACAAAATCTAGGCCTATTTCTATGGGATCTGTGATACCCTATTCCTATTCGGGTGTACAATAAGTCCCAGTACCTAGCGGTACGTTCTGGCTCAGCAGCGGATACTCCCGAACCGTTGTTCCGGGCATGTATGGTACTCATTCTTAACATGGTTCGTCGAACTCCATCAGTTTTCAAATAACTGACTCCATAAGTTGTAAGTAAAAGTATTAGAATGGGACATATACTAAAACCTACAACTTAGACTGCGCAATTATAATAAGATGTTGATATACAATTTGTTGTGTTGTTTTGCAACTCGGGTGTATATGCTCGGATTACGGTGACATGGGATAAAGGTATATAAATGAGGGTTTTCTTATTTGGATTATTCCTTCGACGTACTAGTCTCATGGAGCTGTGACCTATGCTTGTACGATTGGTTTTGACTCGTATTCGATTTTATCAGTTTTATCGGTTTTATGTTAGTTGAGGAGATAAGTGGTGTTGCCTTATCTGCTTTACTACCACCTCCTTATTTGTTCCTGTATGCATTTGCTCACAACACGGTTTTCAATACATAATTATGATTTAGATTTATTGATACACGTGTGCTTGTCCTTGCACGTCACTTGGCACTCATCTTGCCACTCGTTGGGCAGCTTTCTGACTCCCCTAGACTTTATGTCCAGATCTCAGAGCTTGGACAGACTTGGATCCTTCTGCTGAGGACCAAGTTTACTTTGCGGAGCAGGCTGACTAACTGTGGTTCCAGTCCCCTCTTTTGTCTCCCTGGTTGGCTCGTGGCACCTCCTTGTAGTTCGTGACCAACTTTTATAATGTTCATATTGTAAATCTTACTTTTATATTTCTGGTGATGTAATATTATTGTAATATTAGATCACTCTCTGTGATAACTATGTTCTTGTATTGTTGCATTGGAATGCATATTACTCTTGTGCTTCCCCACTCTGATTCTTGCCTGTACTGATACTTAGCGTATATATGTGGGTATTTTTGACCTACGTATATACGTCACAGTAACGTCTCCGTACCTGCGGGATCGGGCCATTACAAAGTGGTATCAGAGCCTAGGCTCTCACTCCTTAATACGTCTAGGTGGCAAATTGATGGAGGATTAATTTGCAACTGGGGGTGCATAAGTCATGTCTATACATTTCAATCGCAAGTGCGATGTTATCTATTTCTTCCTTCTGATCCATTTTTTGAATCCTGGAACCCTTCTATCTCTTACCTTCCATCTTCTTCCTGTTACCCTTTCAACCAACTCAGATATGGAAAGACGGGAGACATGTAATGGTCCTGATACTTCTTAAGATGGATCCAGCAGAGACAATGATATCCTGATAAGAGTACTTCAAGAGATGATGCAGAGTCAACAGCAGCAGACAGAGCTTCTACGTCAAGGACTGTTGGTAGCACCCCGAGAGCAGAGGCCAGGCAACGTGTCAGATTTTAGAAGATTACAGCCGGCGATCTTTTCAGGCATAGAGAAGCCTTGGATGCAAAACAATGGCTTGTAGATGATTAGTCTCTAAATATGCATATTTCATACCATCTTCACATTTATTCAATATTAAATTCTGTTAATAACACCTCTCTTGTATGTTTCTAAGTCCATAACATGAAATGAAGAAGAACCTCAAAAATCCCATTTATTTGGTGATTTAAAGCCAACACATATAGCCATTGACTTTGGAAGGTGGTTCTGTCAAAACCAGGTGCCCATATCCAAAAACCAGCAGTACATATGTAATACCCAGTTCCCGGAATACGTACTTAGTTGCGTATTCAGTTTTTCGATCGTATTTTTCGATTTACTTCTTGTATTTGACCGATTTTAGTTTTAAATATCATTTTCCAATATTTTATATTTTCTAGGATTTTCTGGAATTTTCTCGAATTAAATTGAAAATCTTCAAAACCGGTGTCGACCAGTACCGCTGATCGATTCCCGGATTTTTAATTTACAGACAGATTGGAATTTCTCGAAGAGTCTTTAGACATTTCCTCTTAGAATCATATTTCCTACCTAAATACTTTTTCTGAGGATTTTATGAATTTATGAAAATTCCACCGGAGTCGGTATCAGCCAGTATCCGGGATTTTTAATTTACAACTGGGATCGAATTTTGAGAAACCGCTTTCACGTATCTTCTTAGAATATTATTTCCTATCTTAATTCATTTTTGGGAATTTCCAAAATTTATTAGATTTTCTGTCAAAACTGGCGTCGACCGACATCGACGGCCGATTCCAGGAATTTTAATTTCAAAACGATAAATTATTTCTTCAAACGAATTTCACCATGAGTCTTAGAATATTATTCTTGATTTTTGATAAATTTTGAGAGTCGTTCCGAGATACTTGATTTCGGGACGATTTCGGTATTTTTCCGAATGTTTTCCGCATCCACGACTCAAACCCGGGAATCAGTCTTTTTCAACATTTTACTTTTTGAGTCCAAGAAAATATCTTCTCTTATGAATTTCTTTTCCTTTTCCTTTTTCTTTATTTCCTTTCCTTCCTCCACAAGCCACAAAGTTCTCCAAATTTCCACCATTTTCTACACACTTCCACCAACAAATATCTTCACTACAAACAAATTCCAAACTCTCTCCCCTCCCCATGGTTGCCAAGATTGGCCAAGAGAAACACCTCACCTCTCCACTTTACAAATAACCCTCTCTTTTACATTTTTGGCACCTCCTTCACAAAATCAAAACCTATATAAACTTTTCCTTCTCATTTCTCCTTCATTTTCACTTCACTTCACCAAAAACTTAGCCTCCACCAAGAGAAGTCTTCACCCTCACCAATTCCTCCTTCATCTTCACCACAACCACAACCACTACAACCTCCTACCTTCATCTTCTTCCTCCTCCAACTCCATTAAACCTACCACAAACTTCCAAACCACCACAAAACCTTCACCTTCACCAAAACAACCATCACCCCTTCATCACCTTGAGGCGGCCACCTCCTTTTGGATTGGGGGCCGTGATCCTCTTCGCCGTCGGCAATACTAAGGCCGGTTCCCCCCTTTTAGGATTGGGGCCGGGTTTGCTTAGTTGTCGACATCGCCGTAGACTTTCCGGTAATCGCTTGCGATTATTCCGGCGGTCGTTTTGGCGATAACTTGAACAAGGACTCTCCCGGAACGCTGGACGCATAAGAACGTTTTTAGGCGAGTAACTTTACTCGCCAAGACATGGACTTGTAAACTCTTTTTTATTATTGTATTTTATGTTGTGCGGTGTGGTTGTACTGTTAAACGCGGAGTTATCTCCTGCGTCTAGGCATTTCCTTAACGCGGCCTTCGCGTTATTTCGATGCGACGCAAAGCTAAAGCCCGCGTCTGCGTTCTATTTATATTGACATGACGCGGAGTTATACTCACGTCCGCGTTCTCCTCATGCCCTGATTTAAACGCAGGTCACGAGCCTCGCGTTTTGATACCTTCGTGACGCGATCCCCGCGTCTGTGAACCCCGCGTCTGCTACTTTCGCGTCTGTTATGCCCATGTCGGTGTTCTTCTTGCATTTACGCGACGCAGAACCCATGTCCGCGTCCGCGTTCTCCTCGCGTCCTGACCTGAACGCAGACCTCGCGTTTGCGGCACCTTTGCGATGTGAACCCCGCGTCTGCTATTTTCGCGTCTGATACTTTCGCGTCTGCTACTTTCGCGTCTGCTACTCCCAGACGAATATCACTTCTTATCATGCTATCTCTTGACACCAAGCATGATACACTTGACTCTTATAATTATCACGATAATGGGAATGATAACCGGACATCATGCTTTACTAACTTGATTACGTAATAGTACGAATTGTACTCCTGATATTCCAGACTTGCTCCTGCTCATTCCCGAAATCTGATAATTATCTAAAGGACTCTTAAAATGAGACAACTTGCATCGGGTCGGGGGAAATATGCGGCTATCAATATATGTTCGTGTTTACAGTGGCATTAGGTATGTTGTGCAACTAAAATATCCGGTCTGACCTGTGGGCCTCCAGGCGACCGAGGGGAGTGCTGGCTCCCTCTTCCTGATACCATCATGATAAAGGGCATACATAAGTCCCTCCTGTTAGCCTTGCGGCTGGTTCCGTCACCAAGCAACGGAACAATCCTGGACCGTGGTCCCGGGCATGTACGGGACCCACTGTAAACATAGTTCGTTGATACCCCCGCTGGTTTCCAATAACAACCTTGCTTTACTCGGATATGGATCTATGTGCGCTGGGACGCTAGTTCACATAGCTAGATATCAAAGTAAGACAAGTAATAATAATAAAAGACGCTAACTGTGGATCTGTTGTATACGCCTGGATTACGGGGACATGAGATAAAGGTATATGGATGAGGGTTTCCTTGTTTGGATTATTCCTTCGAGGTACTAGTCTCATGGAGCTGTAACCTAAGCTTATACAATGTCTTTCCAACCTTATCTTGTGATGCTTCCATTACTTGCTGACTGATTAATTATACTGTTCCAACTCTCCTGCTCTTGTCTCTTTGCCACTCGGCTGTAACCTGATCATTTGTTTGGGAGGTCCTGACTCCCTTGAATTTGTATGTTCAGGTTCCGAAGATTGGATCGAAGTGGAGCCGTCCACAGAAGATCAAGCTTTCCTTGTTGAGCAGGCCGACTAGTTTCAGTTCCCTTTGTGCCAGACTTTTCTCTTCGACTCACGGGATCTTCGTCCAACTCGTGAGCATTTTGTGTTCATATTGTAAATCGTACTTTTGGACTTGGTTGTGATATAAGACACATGTACTGTGTAATAGTATATCATATCCTGTGATAACTTTGTAATTTGTACTTCTTATGTTGGCATATGAATGAATACCACGCTTTGTTGTACTCTGATTCTTGCTTGTACTAATGCTTAGCGTATATACGTGAGGGTATTTCTGACCTGCGTATATACGTCGCAGTGACGTCCCCGTACCCGTGGGATCGGGGCGTTACAGGTTGGTATCAGAGCCTAGGCTCTCACACCTATAGTACAATCAAGCAGCAAATTAATGAAATTTGCTATTGCCAACTACAATGTACAAAGTTATCTAGTCCTTCTTGATTCCTTCATATCCTAAAATCCTTCCATTTTTCCAATTTCCAGTCATCTTTTACCAACTAAGTATGGATAGAAGGACGAGTCGTAACAACTCAGGACAAGTATCAAACGGACCCACGGGAGAGAATGCCGATATTCTGAGGTTATCCAGACGATGGTGGAAAATCAGCAACAACAGACAGAACTCTTCCGGCAAGAGTTAGCAGCTCCTAAAGAACAAAGGCCGGGGAACATATCCGACTTTCGACGGTTGCAACCAGCCATTTTTACAGGAGGAGAGAAACCATTGGATGCTGAACAATGGCTAATCGACACCACGGATTTGTTGAATGCAGCAAGAGTTCCAAAGGAAAATCAAGTAGAGGTTGCCAAGATTCAATTGAAGGATGTAGCCAGAACCTGGTGGCTAGCTGAGGAGGCAAGATTGGACAAACTGTCACCTGGGACACATTTTCCATGAGCTTCTATAGCAGATTCTTCCCTGCCACGGCTCAGAAAGATATGGAAGAACAGTTTATCCGACTTCAGCAATGGAATCGGTCCGTGGATGAGTACGCCGCAGAATTTTTAAGACTCAGCCGCTTTGCTCCATACATGGTGACTGATGAGGAGAAGCGGGCAAGTAGATTCCAACAGGGCCTACAAATGGACATCCAAGTCTTTCTAATGCCCCAGCAGCTGAAAACCTATTCCGAAGTCCTCACCATAGCTCGAGAAGTGGAGCGTGGACTGGAGAAGAAGAAAGTTAACCTGATAAGGAACCAGGCCATGAAGATGCCATTTCCACAAATGGGGAGAGGAGGCCCATTCAGAGCAGCAAAAGTTCAGACAATGAGACGACCATTCCGACCAGCTCCTTTCCAGATGGCCCAACCGTTTACCTTCTGTAGCTATTGCCAGAAACCAGGGCACTCTCGACAAAATTGCCGTAGTGCAAATGGATTATGTCTGGTGTGTGGTTCTCGTGACCATACCATAGAAGCCTGTCCCCATAAAAGAATGGGAATAGCCAACCAAGTCTTGCCAGCACTTCCAGGGCCAAATGGGCAGAGGAACCAAGGACCAATGATTAGGAAAGCCCTTCCCCCTCCTCCACAACAAGCTATTCGCCCAGTCCAAAGAGGAGTTAGGACTGCAGCAGGACGTGGAAAGGGACAAGCTTACAACTTAACGGAGGAAGAGGCCGAGGCTTCTGAAGAGGTGGTAACAGGTAAGATCAGGGTACACTCAAAACCTGTTCTAGCCCTTTTTGATTCAGGTGCTTCCCACTGTTACATCTCAGATCATTTTGTTGCTTTACATTCTATACCTGTTAAGTCTTTAGACCATCAGTGGGAGATTAGTACAGGGAATGGAGTAGTCGTATCTACTAAAGTTTGTACTGATTGCCCTGTAGAACTATGTAACAGAACATTAACCATAGATATGCTCGTACTAGATACCAAAGGGTACGACGTAATCTTAGGTATGACCTGGCTCAGCAAATACTATGCAGTTATTGACTGTCGGGAGAAGAGAATTGAGTTCAGAATTCCAAGTCAGCCGGAATTTCAATTTAACGGAGAACCTAAGGCTGTCAAGAGAAAAACTCAGATGGCTACTTCAGAAATTCAGAAGAAGAAAGTACCGGTTTGGGATGAGTTCCCAGAAGTGTTTGCTGAAATCTCAGGACTTCCGCCTGACAGGATGATTGAATTCTCCATTGACACTGTTCCAGGCACAGTCCCAATATCCAAAGCTCCGTACAGAATGGCACCCATTGAGTTGGAAATTCTAAAGAAACAGCTGCAAGAATATTCTGACAAGGGATTGATTAGACCAAGTGCTTCACCCTGGGGAGCTCCAGTACTATTGGCAAACAAAAAGGATGGTGGTAAAAGGTTATGTATCGACTATAGAGAATTGAACAAAGTTACCATCAAGAACAAGTATCCCTTACCAAGGATTGATGACCTGTTTGACCAACTACATGGAGCCCGAGTATTCTCTAAATTAGATTTACAATCGGGTTACCATCAGCTAAAGGTGAAGAAAGAAGATATTCCAAAGACAGCATTCAGGACCCGTTATGGCCACTATGAATTTCTAGTTATGCCTTTCGGAGTCACCAATGCCCCTGCAGTTTTCATGGATTTGATGAACAGAGTGTTCTCGCCATATTTGGATCAGTTTGTAGTTGTTTTTATAGATGACATCTTGATCTATTCAAAGAACGACAGAGAACATGCCGAACACTTGAGGATAGTATTACAGACTCTCCAACAAGAGCAACTTCATGCTAAGCAGAGCAAGTGTGACTTCTGGTTAGACCGTATAGCCTTCCTTGGGCACATGATTTCAGCAGAAGGAATTTCAGTTGATCCCAGCAAAATCCAGGCAGTAAAGGACTGGCCAATTCCAAAGACAGTGACTGAAATTAAGAGTTTTATTGGATTAGCTGGATATTACAGACGCTTTGTCCAAGATTTCTCAAAGATTGCAGCCCCGTTAACAAAGCTCACCCGAAAAGGAGAAAGGTATATATGGACAGAGGAATGTACTGCAGCATTTGAACAATTGAAGAAAAGACTCATTACAGCTCCAATCTTGAAGACTCCCTCAGGAAGAGGAGGGATGGTCATATACAGTGATGCATCAGGAAAAGGCCTGGGGTGTGTACTAATGCAACATGATCATGTCATAGCTTATGCATCCAGACAATTGAAGCCACATGAGCGAAATTACCCAACTCATGACTTAGAGCTGGCAGCAGTAATATTCGCCCTAAAGATCTGGAGGCATTATCTTCTGGGAGACAAAGTGTTAATCTACACAGATCACAAGAGTCTTAAGTATATTTTCACACAGAAGGAATTAAACATGAGACAGAGACGGTGGCTTGAATTAATGGCGGACTATGATATAGACTTGCAATATCATCCAGGCAAAGTCAATACGGTACCAGATGCCTTGAGCAGGAAGCCAGAAAATAGAATGCTAGTCCAAATTACTCAACAGAAAGAGTTAATTCAAGACATCATAAGATTGGACTTAATGTTAGTACAAAGGACTGATAAGGCAGGACAGTTAATGACCCTTCAGATTTAATCAGCATTGATAAATGATATTAAAGAAGCTCAAAAGGAAGACCCCAGATTGCAGAAATTCAGAGCTCAAGTAGAGGCTGGATTGAGAACAGATATCCGTATTCACTCGGATGGTGCTCTATACTTTGGTAACAGAATTTGTGTTCCTCAAGGAGAAGTTCGACAGAAAATTCTAGCAGAAGCACACAGTTCAGCCTATTCCATACACCCAGGGGGGACTAAAATGTATCAAGATATAAAGAGACAGTTTTGGTGGAATGCTATGAAAAGAGAGATAGCCCAGTATGTGGCCAAGTGCTTAGTTTGTCAGCAGATAAAGATAGAACATCAAAGAACAGCTGGACTTCTACAACCCTTACCAATACCCGAGTGGAAGTGGGAACATATCACTATGGATTTTGTCACGGCACTACCTCGCAGTCCTAAGGGTAATAATGCAGTTTGGGTAATCATTGATCGCCTCACAAAATCAGCTCACTTCATACCATTCAGGGTAGGTCAAACAACAGAAGTCCTGGCAGACAAATACATGAAGGAAATAGTTCGTCTACATGGAGTTCCGGTTAGCATCGTATCAGATAGAGACACAAGATTCCGATCGCATTTCTGGGAAAGTCTCCAAGAAAGTCTAGGAACTCGTCTGAAATTCAGTACTTCATATCACCCCAGACAGACGGACAATCTGAACGGACTATCCAAATTCTTGAAGACATGCTAAGAGCCTGCATGATTGAATTCAAGGGATCATGGGAAGACTATCTTCATCTGGCAGAATTCTCTTATATAACAGTTATCAGGCCAGTATCAAGATGGCACCATTTGAAGCATTATATGGAAGAAAATGTAGGTCACCGATTTGTTGGGACGAAGTCGGTGAGAGAAGGCTTCTAGGGCCAGAGATCCTAATTCAGACAACAGACAAAGTTCGAATCATTAGAGATCACCTCGGGGCAGCACAGAGCCGACAGAAAAGTTGGGCTGACACAAAGAGAAGACCATTGGAATTTAGGACAGGTGACCATGTGTTTTTAAAGATATCACCCACCAAAGGGGTAATCCGGTTCGGTACTCGTGGAAAGCTTAGCCCAAGATACATCGGCCCATTCGAAATTTTGGATCGTGTGGGAGATGTGTCCTACCGATTGGCATTACCTCCATCTTTAGACGGAGTACACAATGTATTCCACGTATCACAGTTGAGGAAGTATGTCAAGGATGAGAATCATATCCTAGATCACTCCGAACTGGAACTACAACCAGATCTGTCCTATCAAGAGCAACCGATGGCTATTTTGGATAAAAGTGTTAAGACTTGAAGAATAAGGCGATACCATTAGTGTTGGTTTCTTGGAATAGGCATGTGCCAGGAGAGGCCACGTGGGAACGAGAGGATGTTATCCGTGAACGTTATCCTCAACTATTCACAACTTAAGTTGGTAAAATCCTTTTCTCTATCCTTCTCTACCGTCACCTTCCCCTTCCTGAAATTTCGAGGACGAAATTTTTGTAAGGTGGATGGATTGTAATACCCAGTTCCCGGAATACGTACTTAGTTGCGTATTCAGTTTTTCGATCGTATTTTTTGATTTACTTCTTGTATTTGACCGATTTTAGTTTTAAATATCATTTTCCAATATTTTATATTTTCTAGGATTTTCTGGAATTTTCTCGAATTAAATTGAAAATCTTCAAAACCGGTGTCGACCAGTACCGCTGATCGATTCCCGGATTTTTAATTTACAGACAGATTGGAATTTCTCGAAGAGTCTTTAGACATTTCCTCTTAGAATCATATTTCCTACCTAAATACTTTTTCTGAGGATTTTTATGAATTTATGAAAATTCCACCGGAGTCGGTATCAGCCAGTATCCGGGATTTTTAATTTACAACTGGGATCGAATTTTGAGAAACCGCTTTCACGTATCTTCTTAGAATATTATTTCCTATCTTAATTCATTTTTGGGAATTTCCAAAATTTATTAGATTTTCTGTCAAAACTGGCGTCGACCGACATCGACGGCCGATTCCAGGAATTTTAATTTCAAAACGATAAATTATTTCTTCAAACGAATTTCACCATGAGTCTTAGAATATTATTCTTGATTTTTGATAAATTTTGAGAGTCGTTCCGAGATACTTGATTTCGGGACGATTTCGGTATTTTTCCGAATGTTTTCCGCATCCACGACTCAAACCCGGGAATCAGTCTTTTTCAACATTTTTACTTTTTGAGTCCAAGAAAATATCTTCTCTTATGAATTTCTTTCCTTTTTCCTTTTTCTTTATTTCCTTTCCTTCCTCCACAAGCCACAAAGTTCTCCAAATTTCCACCATTTCTACACACTTCCACCAACAAATATCTTCACTACAAACAAATTCCAAACTCTCTCCCCTCCCATGGCTGGCCAAGATTGGCCAAGAGAAACACCTCACCTCTCCACTTTACAAATAACCCCTCTCTTTTACATTTTTGGCACCTCCTTCACAAAATCAAAACCTATATAAACTTTTCCTTCTCATTTCTCCTTCATTTTCACTTCACTTCACCAAAAACTTAGCCTCCACCAAGAGAAGTCTTCACCCTCACCAATTCCTCCTTCATCTTCACCACAACCACAACCACTACAACCTCCTACCTTCATCTTCTTCCTCCTCCAACTCCATTAAACCTACCACAAACTTCCAAACCACCACCAAAACTTCACCTTCACCAAACAACAACCATCACCCCTTCATCACCTTGAGGCCGGCCACCTCCTTTTGGATTGGGGGCCGTGATCCTCTTCGCCGTCGGCAATACTAAGGCCGGTTCCCCCTTTTTAGGATTGGGGCCGGGTTTTGCTTAGTTGTCGACATCGTCGTAGACTTTCCGGTAATCGCTTGCGATTATTCCGGCGGTCGTTTTGGCGATAACTTGAACAAGGACTCTCCCGGAACGCTGGACGCATAAGAACGTTTTTAGGCGAGTAACTTTACTCGCCAAGACATGGACTTGTAAACTCTTTTTATTATTGTATTTTATGTTGTGCGGTGTGGTTGTACTGTTAAACGCGGAGTTATCTCCTGCGTCTAGGCATTTCCTTAACGCGGCCTTCGCGTTATTTCGATGCGACGCAAAGCTAAAGCCCGCGTCTGCGTTCTATTTATATTGACATGACGCGGAGTTATACTCACGTCCGCGTTCTCCTCATGCCCTGATTTAAACGCAGGTCACGAGCCTCGCGTTTTGATACCTTCGTGACGCGATCCCCGCGTCTGTGAACCCCGCGTCTGCTACTTTCGCGTCTGTTATGCCCATGTCGGTGTTCTTCTTGCATTTACGCGACGCAGAACCCATGTCCGCGTCCGCGTTCTCCTCGCGTCCTGACCTGAACGCAGACCTCGCGTTTGCGGCACCTTTGCGATGTGAACCCCGCGTCTGCTATTTTCGCGTCTGATACTTTCGCGTCTGCTACTTTCGCGTCTGCTACTCCCAGACGAATATCACTTCTTATCATGCTATCTCTTGACACCAAGCATGATACACTTGACTCTTATAATTATCACGATAATGGGAATGATAACCGGACATCATGCTTTACTAACTTGATTACGTAATAGTACGAATTGTACTCCTGATATTCCAGACTTGCTCCTGCTCATTCCCGAAATCTGATAATTATCTAAAGGACTCTTAAAATGAGACAACTTGCATCGGGTCGGGGGAAATATGCGGCTATCAATATATGTTCGTGTTTACAGTGGCATTAGGTATGTTGTGCAACTAAAATATCCGGTCTGACCTGTGGGCCTCCAGGCGACCGAGGGGAGTGCTGGCTCCCTCTTCCTGATACCATCATGATAAAGGGCATACATAAGTCCCTCCTGTTAGCCTTGCGGCTGGTTCCGTCACCAAGCAACGGAACAATCCTGGACCGTGGTCCCGGGCATGTACGGGACCCACTGTAAACATAGTTCGTTGATACCCCCGCTGGTTTCCAATAACAACCTTGCTTTACTCGGATATGGATCTATGTGCGCTGGGACGCTAGTTCACATAGCTAGATATCAAAGTAAGACAAGTAATAATAATAAAAGACGCTAACTGTGGATCTGTTGTATACGCCTGGATTACGAGGACATGAGATAAAGGTATATGGATGAGGGTTTCCTTGTTTGGATTATTCCTTCGAGGTACTAGTCTCATGGAGCTGTAACCTAAGCTTATACAATGTCTTTCCAACCTTATCTTGTGATGCTTCCATTACTTGCTGACTGATTAATTATACTGTTCCAACTCTCCTGCTCTTGTCTCTTTGCCACTCGGCTGTAACCTGATCATTTGTTTGGGAGGTCCTGACTCCCTTGAATTTGTATGTTCAGGTTCCGAAGATTGGATCGAAGTGGAGCCGTCCACAGAAGATCAAGCTTTCCTTGTTGAGCAGGCCGACTAGTTTCAGTTCCCTTTATGCCAGACTTTTCTCTTCGACTCACGGGATCTTCGTCCAACTCGTGAGCATTTTGTGTTCATATTATAAATCGTACTTTTGGACTTGGTTGTGATATAAGACACATGTACTGTGTAATAGTATATCATATCCTGTGATAACTTTGTAATTTGTACTTCTTATGTTGGCATATGAATGAATACCACGCTTTGTTGTACTCTGATTCTTGCTTGTACTAATACTTAGCGTATATACGTGAGGGTATTTCTGACCTGCGTATATACGTCGCAGTGACGTCCCCGTACCCGTGGGATCGGGGCGTTACAACATACCGACAGGGGGACAAACCAGGAAGATGTGACAGGCGGTGTCGCGCTGCGCGGACACGAGATGGTCGTGTGTTGCGTTTCTGCGGCTCCTTTATGGATCCACATGTCAAGATTTGACGCACGGCCCATGACACCCCCTGGTGCCCCCCTTAGCCTATAAATACCCCAGGGTTTTCTGAACAGAAGGAATGAGAGTTTTTAGGGGTACTTTCTCCCATTTGTGTAGTTTAGTTTAGTTTTCTTCTTTCTTTTGTTTTTCATTTCTTTGTAGATCATGTAATAGGGAAGAGAGATGCATAGGATGAAGGTTAGAGTTCTTGTGATGGAAGATGACATTCAATGAAAGGTTCTCTCTGTATCTCTATTGATTTTCTTCTATCTAACTCTTTACATGTTTAGTTTTTTCCTCTCATGGCAACTAACCACTAACTACTAACTTGCTAACTCCTTACTTGATAATCCACATGAATCTAATAGCCTCTACTTGGCATTTCCCTTGCAAGAGCTATTGATGACTCATGATGATGGATTCTAACACTCTAACATCTAACTCTCTAATAAGTTACCATTACTTTATTCCATGCTTGCTCTAGTTAGTTTTGATGGTTTAAGTGTAGCTTGCTCTTGTTTGTTGAGTTTGGATGTGAAAGTGATCTTATGGGTCATGCTTTGTAAAGCTCTTGAACCAAGGACTAGTGATGACCAATGATACATGTGAGGCAACTATCACTAAGAGGTTAGCATATGGTGGAGCAATTAGTAGTAGCCATGAGTTTTCTTTTTTTACTTTGTTTTAGAAATAAATACATAAATCACAAATGTCTTCTCTTCAATGTTTCTATTTTTGTTTCCACCGTACAATTCTCTTTCATTCTTTGTTTTCTTTTCTTTTGATTCTTTAAAACATTGAAGAACACTTAACACACACGTGAATCGATCGGTAAAGCTTCTATCGCTTCTCATCCTTGTGGATTTGACTTGTTTAGCCTCTAAGTTATAACGGAAGTATTGAAGAAGCCAAAGCACACACTTTTCAAAAACAACACTTTTTGTGCGCGATTTTTCCCCGATCAAATTTTGAAGGCAGCCCGAGTCCCTGACGAGAACCAGGTGGAAGTGATCAAGATACAGTTGAAAGATATAGCCAGAACATGGTGGTTGGCGGAAGAAGCGATACTGGAGAAACCCATTACGTGGGACCAATTCTCGAAGGGTTTTTACGAGAGATTCTTCCCTGCAACAACTCAGAAGGAAATGGAAGAACAATTTATCCAGCTACAACAGCGAAATCGGGCTGTGGATGAATATGCTGCCGAAATCTTGAGGCTCGGCAGGTTTGCACTCTACATGGTGACATACGAAGAAAAACGGGCTAGCAGATTTCAGCAATGGTTAAAGATGGACATCCAAATGTTTCTTATTCTTCAACAAATGAAAATGTACTCTCAGGTTCTCTCTATTACCCATGAAGTAGAACGAGGACTGGAGAAGAAGAGCGAGAACCAGGTGCAGAACAAGCCAGTAAAGAGACCCTTTTAGTTGATGAACGAAGAAGACTCAGCCAGACCCGCTAACGGTCCAATAGTCAAGCGACCATTCCAACCTTCCATTCAGCAGACGATATACGGGTACTGCCTGAAGTCCGGACACATCCAACGCAATTGTCGAAAGGCTAATGGGTTAGGTTTAGTATGTGGATCTAACAATCACTAGATAGGTGATTGTCCGTTCAAGAGAACCTATCCAACACCACCAATATTTTCAGCACGAGCAGCACCCCCAACACTTCCAGCCCCACCACTGAGAAGGAACTCAGAACCCATTGACAGAAGAGCTCCTCTCCCACGCCAGCAGTATGATCAGCCACAGAGGGAGCAAGAACTGGAGCAGACTATGGCAGAGGCCAAGTCTACAACATGACAACAGAGGAAGCAGAGGCATCGGGCGAAGCAGCAGCAGGATATGATGCCCAGTATGTAGAACAGGAACCTTGAGGATATCACTGTGACCGCTATTCCTGATCAAGCCAGTAAAGAGACCATTTCAATTGATGAACAAAGAAGACTCAGCCAGACCCACCAACAGTCCGATAGTCAAGCGACCATTCTGACCTCCACTTCAGCAGACGATATGCGGGTACTGCCTGAAGCCCGGACACATCTAACGCAGTTGCCGAAAGGCTAATGGGCTATGTTTGGTATGTGGATTCGGCAATCACTAGATAGGTGATTGTCCGTTCAAGAGAACCTATCCATCACCACCAATATTTTCAGCACGAGCAGCACCCCCAGTACTTCTAACCCCACCACTGAGAAGGAACCCAGAACCCATTGGCAAAAGAGCTCCTCTCCCACCCCAGCAATATGATCAGCCACAGAGGGAGCAAGAACTGGAGCAGACCATGGCAGCGGCCAAGTCTCCAACATGACAGCAGAGGAAGCAGAGGCATCAGGCGAAGCAGCAGTAGAATATGAAGCCCAGTATCCAGAATAGGAAATTTGAGGATATCACTATGACCGCTACTCCTGACCTTTTGTATTTTGAGTTGGTAATCTTTCTTATCTTTTCTACTTTATCATATTATCATTGTTGACCCTAGTCCCTCCTATTTTCATCTCCTTCCTTATAGAAAATTTGAGGACGAAATTTTTATTCGGTGGGTAGAATATAACACCCCGTTCCCGGAATACATACTTAGATACGTGTTCTGATTTTTCAATCGTACTTTTTATTATTTATCTTCCCGTATTTGTTCATTATGATTAATTGCGTTATTACTTGGTTTGGATCCGGATTCTCAGGCTTAAAGTCAACCCTAGTCCGGACCGGGGACCCGATCCAAGTATATTGATCGACTTGACCTTTATGGTAGTCAAATTTGATCGATTTTAGTTTCAAACACTGTTTTTCAATATTTTAAAATTTAAAGATTTTTCAGAATTATTTTATTAAAATCTCTAAAATCTGGATTCATCGGTACGCCAATTGACTCTCGAATTTTTAAATTACAAATGAGTCAAACTTTCGAAAACTGCTTTCACATTTTTTTCTTAAAATAATATTTACTATCTTAATGCATTTTTAGAATTTTTCTGAATTTATGAAAATCCGACCAGATTCAGTATCGACCGGTATCGACGGCTGATTTCAGAAATTTTAATTTGAAAACATGAATGAATTTCTCAAATCCGATTTCACCATGATACTCAGTATAATATTCTTGATATTTGAGAATTTTTTGAGAGCTTTCCAAGATACTTGATTTTCGGACGTTTCTGCTATTTTTTTGAAAATTTCTGTAACCCCCTGATCCCTGGTGTACGTATCACCGTATCAGTACGCGATACGGCGTATAATATTGCTTTGACCTTCGTGGTAGTCCGATGGAGCTGATTTCTATTTCAAAAATTATTTTCTAATATTTTAGATTTTTCAGGATTTTCTGGAATTTTCTGGATTATTTCGGAAAATCTCCGTAGTCGGTGTCGACCGATACCGATTATCGGCTCTCTGATTTTTAATTCACAAACGGAGTTGTATTTAGGAATCCGCTTTCACCATGTGTCTTAGAATCATATGATTTACGCTAGGGTATTTTTGGTGATTTTTCTGAATTTATCGAAAAGCGGGCCAAACCGGTGTCGCCCAGTACCGGCGACATCTTTTAGGATTTTTAATTTGCAAACCGGATTGAATTTCTTCAAACCGTTTTCATATTACGTCACAGGATAATATTCCCTATTTTTTGTAATTTTTGAGCACCGTTCAGAGCTAGTCGAATTTTGGGCCGAATTAAATAATAATATTTTAATTATTTTAAATCCTTTCCTTTTCCTTTCTTTTTCTCTTCCCTTCTTTCTTTCTCTGGACGCTTCCTCCACCGCCATTCTCTCCACCGCATTCTCTCTTTCTTCTTTCCCCCTTAAAAATCTCCCCCTCTCTCTCTCCCTCTCTACTTCACACACCCCCTCTCTCTCCTCACTCACTCTCTCTCTCTCTCTCTCTCTCTATCTTTCTCTCTCTCTCTCTCTTTCATTTTCCCCCTCCTTGTTCCAGGCCAGGGGCGGGGCTTGACCCGCGCCCGCGGCCAGAGGTCGGTGGCCGGCGCGCCACCGCGCCGCCGGCCAGGCGCCGCCGGCCAGGGCGCCACCCCCCTTTCTTCCTCTCCTTCTTTTTCTTCTTCTTCTTCCTTTTCTTTTCTTCTTCCAGTTTTCTTTCTCTCCCTCTCTTTCTCTCCCTCACCCCTCTCTCTCACTTACGCTCTCGGCCGGAGCTGGACCGTCGCCGGCGGCCGGGGCCGACGCCGGCAGGCCGGCCAGCGCCGCCGGCCAGCTGAGCTGGTCGGCCGGCCCGCACCCGAGCACAGCAGCAGCAAGCTGCTGCTGCTGCTGCTGCTTCTCTAATGGGTTTGGGTAAAACCCAAACCCATTAACCCCTTATTGGGTTGGGTTGTAACCCAAAACCCATTAAACCCCGTTAACCCAGTACCTATTTCATTTAAGTAATGGGTTTGGGTAGTGGATCCAAACCCGACCCGCGAGCGACCCAAACCCGCATCCGAAACCCATTAAAGGTAAAATTGCAGAAAACCCCCTGTTACTTTTTATTCTTTGCATTTAAGATATTTTTATTACATATTTAACCTTTTTGTTATGATTTAGTATTTGGGCGATATTTGGAGCATCCGGACTCCGAATTGGACGATTCTGGATCCGTTGCGATCGTGGGAAAGAGAGCTACTTTCTCATGGCCAGTTTGTGAGTGTTTTTCTTTTATAAATTATATTTTACCATGTTTAGTAAAAGTGATTGATAGATCTTGATTATGGATAAAATACGATAATTATTAAGTATTAACTTGTAATTATTGGAAACTCATTGTAATAGGAATAAAGGTATTTCCTGATTAGTGATATAATAATAATAACAATAATACTGACATAGACAACTCGGACACAGTCATCATACCGGCACAGCCACTGACACGCGGACCACTATTTCACCATATTCTTGTACACTATTATTTCATGTATTATATCACAGTTAGATAACTATTGTCACATGTATACGGATCCACGGTACTCGATGACACGACACTGGCACTAGATATGAATGTTGAACACTGGTATGTTATGCACTGGTATCATCATGACACGGATACTGTAAGTTCACTGGACATGGTATTCTAGTAGACACTGATCACTGTTATTACATGTACTATCACAGAGATATTACACGGAGTATTGCTACACATATATGTTCCACTGGTACACGGATATACCAATGCACTGACTACCGCATTTCATATTATTGTTATCATCGTTACATGGATGCTCGGTACACAGTTATGTCATGTTTACATATCACTGTTACACATGCATGTATGGTTTCTCTATTCTTGTCATATGGATCCCCGTTCATATTACATGTCTTATTGTTCCATGTTACCGTATTCATGTTATATGATTGTTTCCCGTTACTGATATTGATATTCCCGTTACTGGACATGAGAGCTATTGATATGCAATATGTGGAATCCCACATCTAATGTTCCCGTTTCCCGTTATATTGTTATATGCTATCAACAGAGCTCAGGTCCTGTTCTCATGTTACGTGTATCATGCACTGTAGTTATTTTTGTTACACTGTATACTTTAAATATCAGATCATAAAGATAACTTGGGGATGGGGGAGACTTGACGGTTGATTAGATCATATCGGGTGGATGTCATGGATTCATATTGTTTGTCCCACTGCAGGGGACGGGGTAGTGCTGGCTACCATATGTTACTCATGAGCTCCCGTTTCCCGTTATGTTTTAGCTCATTGAGATTCCCGTTACATGTTACAGCCCTAGCGGGCTGGCCCTGGTCTCAGCAGCCAGGGATCTAGTAAGCCGCCGTTGTCCGGGTATGCACAGGATACACCCACCCGATAAGAGCTTCTCGACCATGGGTTTCCAATTAACATAATAAAGCAGTATACACAATAGTGACGTCGGGAACTGTAATACCCCGTTCCCGGAATACGTACTTAGTTGCGTATTCAGATTTTTGGTCGTATTTTTTCGATTTGTTTCCTGTATTTATTCTGTATTATGAATTCCTTATATGACTGTTTTGTCTTGGATTTGGATTAGTGGATTCGGAGTCAGCCCTAGTCTGAACCGAAGGCCCGATCCTAGAGTATTACTCGATTTAGACATTCTGATAATTAGAATTGACCGATTTTAGTTTTAAATATCATTTTCCAATATTATATATTTTCTATGATTTTCTAGATTTTTCTGGAATTAAAATGAAAGTCTTCAAAACCGGTGTCGGCCAGTGCCGCTGACCGATTCCTGGATTTTTAATTCTCAAAGAGTTTGGAATTTCATGATGGTCCTTTAGGCTTTATTCCTTAGAATCATATTTTTCTACCTACATTCTTTTTCTGAGGATTTTATGAATTTATGAAAATTCCACCGGAGTCGGTAGATAACTGATTCCGGGATTTTTAGTTTTAAAACTATAAAGTATTTCTTAAAACGGATTTCACTATAATTCTTAGTTTAATATTCTTGATTTTTGATAATTATTTCGGGTCGTTCCGAGATACTTGAATTTCAGACGATTCCGGTATTTTTCCCGGAAGATTTCAGCATCCACGACTCAGTTCCGGGAATCCGCCACTTCCATTATTTCCACTTTTACTTCCAAGGGAATATCTTTCCTTATTCCAATTTCTTTTCCTTTTTCCTTTTCCTTCATTTCTTTCCTTCCTTCACAATCCACAAGAATTCCCATTTTCCAAAATTCCAACAATTCCAAATTCCTTTTTCTTCTTCCACCAACTCCCACCTACCCCCATTGAATGCATCTCTCTCTCTCTTCCATGGCCGGCCAAGTGGCCAAGTGAGGGACACCTCACCCTCCCCCTATTTACACAAAACCCCCTCTCTTTTCATTATTTGCATCTCCTTCATAAAATCTAAAACCTATATAAACTTTCCCTTACATTTCTTTTCCTTTTTCTTTCTTTTCTCTTCTCATTTCTTTCTTCTTCTTCCTCTTCTCCAAGAGAGCCAGCCGACCCTCACCGCCGGCCAGCCATCTCATCGCCGGCGAGGACCCCTCCCAACTCCGGCCAAGCTCCACCTCCTCCAACACCAACAACAACAACTCCTCCATCTCCTTCTTCCTCAAGGATCATCACCATCTCTACCTTTCCTCTTCTTCTTCATCATCAACCACCACCACTCCTTTTGGTAAGTAATTTCCCTCACCAAGACTTGTACAACTCTTAGTCTACTTATGTTTGCATATTCTTGTTGATTTGTGTCTTCAATTCTTGTTATTTAGCCATCAAACACAAACCCTAGAAAATCTGTTCTGTTTGCTGTTTCCAGACGATTAGTCGACTAGACCTAGACATTAGTCGACTAACTTATTCTGTCCTGTGAAACACAATTCTAAGAAATACAGTATTAGTCGACTTACCTTAGTTCCTAGTCGACTAGAGGCCCTTAGTCGACTACACCCTTGACCCTAGTCGACTAACTCATTTGAACTGCGACCTTGGTACTGTAGATGCGACTTCAATAGTCGACTACCACATTCCACCCTAGTCGACTTGGCATCCCTAGTCGACTACTAGAATTCCCCTAGTCGACTCCTGAAATAAACTCAACTCTCTGTATCTCAAACTTAGTCGACTTAAGTATCTGTTAGTCGACTTGTAGTTCCCTGTTAGTCGACTACCCTTTTTACCTAGTCGACTAACTCTTCCTGAAACAGAAATCCAACTCTCTGGATCACAGTATTAGTCGACTACCCCATCTTCCTAGTCGACTAACCCCTCTATTAGTCGACTACCCTGTCCACCCAGTCGACTAATTATTGGATGTCTGTTATAGTTGCTTATCTTCTTAACTTTGGATCTTATACTTGGTTCATGTATTTGTATCTTGTACTTCATGACTCGTTACTTGATATGTATTACTTGACTTGTCACTTGACAAACATCATCTTACCTTCTCTTTTTCTCTCTCCTCTTCTCTCTACATATTTATATCAGGTTTTGTGGCGCATCCCAAGCTTCCGTGGATTACGGCTCTTTCGGTATTTTGGAGTTTAGGCGAGTATTCTCACTCGCTACTTTCTTGTATGCGAGTAGTCTCGCTCTTCGCTCTTCTCTATTTGATTTCCCGTTTCGTCGGGACGATAAGTATTTCGCATCTTATTTCCCTATTCATGTTTGCCCTGCAATTGCTTATATTATGGTAGCTTCATCTTGTACTTGTGCCATGCTATTGATATGCTTACTTCTTTATCATATACTATGCGTGGCAGACCCTTCGTGATCGTTGTATTCTTGGTCTCTGATATGTTATCACTTGCCCTGCTATTATTTCAGATCTGTTAGTTACATGCTTCCTTTTAACACATGTACATCACCTGACATCTAGTATGTTATCACCTGACCACCTGACATGCCACTATCTGGCAAGACCATCTTGTTATGTCATGACTTACCCAGACTTATTATCAATCCATTGTTATGCATGTTACTTGATATACATCACCATTTATCATGCTATCTCTTGACACCAAGCATGATACACCGATTCTTATAATTATCACGATAAAGGGAATGTAGTACCTGATTACTGTTATGTACTGATCACTGTTATGTATTCTTGTTATGATATTGCTCATTCCCGAAATCTGATAATTATGTTCATAAGCTATAAAAAGGACAACTTGTATGGGGAATGGGAGGAAGTGATGGATGCCGGAATGATATCTTGCTTACAGTATGGGAATATGACATATTGGCGGTACTGTTAGTGGGACTTTGGGCCCACAGATTACTGTTAGGGGGACTTTGGGCCTCCAAAACTGGTCCCAGGTGTATGGGAACTACTATAAGAAGCTATATCAGTTCTCCATCAGCTTCCGATAACAACCCTTGGCTTGCTTATATATGGATGTATGTGGGTTGGCCGTACACCAGGTCACATACCGAGATATATGGGTCAGACGAGTAATAATAATAATAGGTGTTTCCTGTGACCCCAGTTATGATTACTGTTATGATTCCTGTTTTGATACCTGTTATGCACTCTTGTCACATCTGTTATGTATTCTTGTTATGACTACTTTGCAACTCTGATTCTATACGCTTAGATATTCGATGGCATGAGATAACGGTATATAGATGAGGGTTTCCTTGTTTGGATTATTCCTTCGATGTACTAGTCTCATGGGACCGTAACCTAAGCGTATACAATCAATTTTGCTTGTGATCAGTTTTACTTCGGATTTCCTGTTTTACGATTGTTACGTTATACCCGTTCTTATATATACTTCATTTGTGTTCTAACCCTCCTGTCTTCGGTACTTGACTCTTGTACTCACCCTTGGCTCGCCACCTGGCTTTTGCATCCTACTCGCCTGGGGAGTTTCACTGACTCCCCTGGATTCTCATGTCCAGGTTTCGGAGCTTGGAGCGTATGGATTCCCCTGTTACTGCTCAGAGTGGCGCAGCGGTAGCGTGGATCTCCAGCCGACCTTTCAGAGCTCCATCCTTCCAGACCCCCTGTGAGTCTCTCGAGTTTTCCTTTTTAAACTCGTGAGTGCCCTTTTTCTATTCATACTTGTACATTCCTTGTATACATGTATGTGGACACCCTTTTATACTGTTCATATATGTATATCTTTTGTATTCTCGCATTTGCGCATATCTGTGATGTATTATTATTGTAATATTCATCACCTCTGGTGATAACTCTGTGATTGTATATATATATGTGTTGGAATGTATAATGCACCATTTGCTTCCGTACTCTGATTCTTGTCTGTACTGATGCTTAGCGTATATACGGGAGGGTAGTTCTGACCTACGTATATACGTTGCAGTGACGTCCCCGTATCGCCGGGATCGGGGCGTTACAGGAACACTTGTTATTTGGTCATTCTCTCGTTTGGATAATGGTACCCGTAGGCCATGTCCGGATGGGTTCGACTGGAGTGCGGGCTCCAGTATGAACTGCCAGTGGTATGGGACACTGGAAGAGATTGATTAAAATACCGGGTGGTACTGATTGCTACTATTGTATAAACAACATGACTTGCCTGCTACATGTATACTATTGTTTAGTTGTACTTGTTACTGTTCCTGATCATTTATCCGCTATCATGTTACATGTATACTTTGTTCCTTTACCTGGTACATGTTACACTTTCTGTGGTGACATACTACTCATGTACATGTATCCTCTGCATTGCATATATGGCGTTTTCTATATACCTTGCTGACATCATGACTAGATATACACAGCTGACATCATTATTAGATATACACAACACCGTATCATGGTTATATTGCATATGCTCATCTGCCTGTTCACGTCTATCACGTCACCACGATACAACATATTTATTATATCAAACTGAGACTACTGTAGACATGACCCGATGATAACCGGCTAGGTAGAGATGGTATTAAAAGATGACATGTTTATATATATATATTTACTGCTTTCATGTTTATATATTTCTACTACTTATTATATGCTTATTATATGGTATCACTACTACAACATCATTATATATTAGTATCGTGCTTGTATTACTATAGTATATATTACTGCCTCCTTCATTTTACCACTCACTAGGTCGCTTTCTGACGACCCTGGGTTTGCGTGCTCAGGTTGGAGATCCGAGTTATCGTTTGGTCAGATAGTCCATTGGGTTCACATAGGAGACTTTACCATCGAGACCCTTCATAGGTATCTTTGTGCTTTGTTCCTGTTATCTTATTGATCCCTATTTTTATATCTGTTCTGATCACTAACCCCTTTCTGCAGGTATTCTTGTACTTCTGTCCTGCTGGAACTCTTGTGTATATGGAGGCTGTGTCCTGTACTGAGGCTTAACGTACGTGTGAGGGTGTTTTCACCTCGCGTATGTACGTCGCCATAACGTCCCCGTATCTTTGGGATCGGGGCGTTACAATTTCCTTCATCTGCGACCGAACCCGAGGGGTTCCACCATTCAAATTATTTCTATTTTTTCTTCTAATTTTGTTTTTTCCTTTTTCTTATTTCTTTTTTTTTTCCTTTTTCCTTCCTTTTCCTCCCAACAACTTCTAAATACTTCTACTTCTCCAATATTCTACTACATTCCACCCAAAAAATTCCCTCCAAAATATCACAATACACTCATCACTCCTCTCCCATCCCCAAGGCCGCCCAAGCCACCTCACCCCTTCACCATTTCACAAAAAACTCCTAAGCCTAATCTTTCTCCTTCTCCTTTAAACACCAACTCCAAATACAACCCCTTTCCTTCTTCATTCCTTTTCATTTCTCCATCAAAACCCTATCACCACCCACTCCTCCTTTATCTCCACCACAACCACAAGTTCTACATCTCCCTACCATCATCATCTTCCTCCTCCATCTCCATTTATTCCACCAAAAATTCTAAACTCCACCAAACTTCCACCATCTCCTTTACCTTCTTCAATACAATCATCATCTACAAATCCCTCCACAAAAACACCTCCACTCCTCCACCACCTAGGCTGACCACTACCTCAAGCTAGGGGCCAGCTATCCCCTCTCCGACGATGTCTCTGGAGACCATTCCGGCAACTATTTTGGCAATAACACCACCATCTTCTTCAATATCAACTCCACCACCATTTCAACACCTCCATCAACACCACCTCTTCTATTTCTCTCTCCACCACCAACATCTTCACTCTTTTCACCACAAAACCACCCCATCACCACTACTTCAAACTCCAACATCATCATCATCATCTCTATCACCTTCCTTTTACTTCTCCTTCAAAATCCAACTCCATTACCTTCACCAACACCACCACCAACACCATCACCCTTCCCTTCTCCTCTCCCTCCTCTTCCTTGGGCCGGCCACCCCCTTCGCCTCCCAAAGTCGTGGCTCACCACCCTAGGGCCGGCGGCCACTAAGGGCCAAGCCCCCATTCGCCTCTCGCTTTGATGTTTTTCTGTTACGGAGTTCGTGTGCGTAAGTTTCTGACATTTTCATCGTGTTTGTATTAAGGCGAGTGTCCTAGCCTTGATTTGGGTATCCCGCTTTGATGGGTGTATTGCACTTGTATTTGTATTTTCGTGGATTAGTGTGAGTTGTAATCTGTGGATATGTCGTAGCTTGTACTAGATCGATGTACTGTAATACTTGTAATAGTGTAGATGACACTATATTTATGCCTGTGTGACACTAACATCTTCTGCAGGTACTAACAGCCTTCGAGTTTAAACTCTTTGAGTTTCCTAGCTTCGCCGGAGGCATAACTAAGCCGTGTGGCTGTAAGCCGAGCTTAATTGCGTAGCCTTGTCAGGCGCAACTTACTATGTTTATGCTTTGCTTGAACTCCCTGGGTTTTACTAACAACACCGTGTGACTGCGTGCTGAGCTTAATTGTGTAACCTCTTCGGGCATGGTTTACTTACATCCCCGTGTTGCTCAGCCTCCGGGCTTAATTTCTCCGAGGTTTATGAAAGTCCTCTGAACTTTTTATATGCTATGCCTGGTAGGCGGACCTAACATCAGTACTTTATCGAACTCCATTCAAGCGTAGTTACTCCGTGAGCGGGGCTTCGCCGTGAGTGGTAGTATGGTGTTTCAGATGAATGCTGTGACACGTGCGTTTAGCTGTGCTGCGAGTGGTAACCACGCTGAGTGTGATAGCATTTAGTGTTGTATATTAGCTTCACTTCAGCTTGCCTAGCTGCGCTTGATTGTTCGCTTGCTTGCTTACCCGCCTGTCGGTTCCCTTGCTTGCTAGCCATATTTGCATGTGTATTGTTGGTACTAACATCTTCTATAGGTACATACATAGCCTTTGGGCTTAACCTCTCCGAGGTTTACTAAAGTCCTCTGGACTTTCTAGCTACGCCTGGAAAGGCAGCTTAGCGCTCAGCGCTTTATTCACTAGACTCGCCTAGGCGGGATGCTGCCGGATTTTAGACTCGTATTTTAAGCCGAGTTGTCCTGGTAACTCTGACAAGCGCATAAATAACTAAACACTGTTCACTGTCCGTGCCTCCAGCTTGCTCAGCTCCGCTTGATTGTGCTCAGTTACCACTCTATCACTTGCCATTCACATGCTTGATATGTTAACCCTTACCATGCTATCACCTGACACTTGACATGGTACAACTTGACACTTGTCCCTATTATGATATCTCTTATCACCTGCCACATGTCATGTTAATACTTGACCTGTGATTATCACATTTACAGGAATCATGTACCTATTATCCTGTACTATATATACAGTGACCTGAATCTATAGTATTTATGCACTCCTGTTATGCATGTGCTCATGTACTTCTGAATTTCTGATCATGTCCTGCTCCTGTTATTCCCGTAAACTGATAATTACATAATAAATTTTAATAAGACAACTTGCACCGGGTTTGGGGGAAACTGATGAGTCCTGAATAGTTTCATATTTATGGTGGTCATATCGAGTCACACATGGCTACATACTTGAGGGATCACCTGGCGACCACCAGGGATTCCGTTGGGTGTACTGGCACCCCTACTCCTCCTGTTTACACACACTCATGGATTGCTTGACACCTCCCATGTTTGATGTTTCCAACATTGACATGTCGAAATTTAAGATGAGTATGTACCTAAAAACCCTAGGCTTGCATGTTTTCCTTGCCGCTACCAAGAAATCCTATCTTGATAATAGCAAGCATATAGAGGCCAATGCACAAGCCCTTAAGGCACTTAGAAGCACGCATAACAAAGAATATCTTATGATGGTTTCTAACTGTGATTCCGCCTTTGCAGTGTGGAACACGTTGACCTCCTCCAAGCTTCAATTACCAATCCAAATTGAGAAGGAATCTAGTGAGGATGAATCTGAACAACGATGCTACATGGTCCTAGGGAATGACTCCCTTGAGGTATATTCGAAATCCCAACTAGATAATTGTGCTAGTTCTTCTAGCGATGATCATATTAATGCCGATGCTTTGAATGAAGAACTTTCAATTGTTTGTGAAAAATTGTTAGAAAAATATAAAGTTTTGAAAAAGAAGAGTTTTGAACTTAACAAAGAAAATAAGGATTTGTGTTCAAAACTAGATTTGATTTTGCAAGAGAAAGTAGAGATTTCTAATGAAAGGGATTCATTGAAATCCAAACTTGACCTTGCTCTAAAAGAAAATGAAATTTTGAAAAATAAAAATAATTGTGAAAATGTTTTGAAGAACAATGAAACTTTAACTTCAAAACTTGATTTTGTTGTAAAAGAAAATGAATCTTTAAAAATGAAAATTGCTTCAATTTCTAAGGAATTGGAAATTATTTCTAAGAAGAACATTTCTTTGAAAAATGACATTGTTTCACATGTTTGCCATGCTAGTATAGCTTCACCACCTAGTGTATCTATTGCATGCACCTCTTCTATAATTGAAAATGATATATTTATGCTTAAGAAGAGTGTTGATTGTTTGGGCTCCACTTTGAGCCATTGTGCTTTGAATCATACACGTTTGGAATCCATGTTTCGTAAGAAACAAATTCCATCTATGCATGCACACAAACCACGGCATACACATGCTCCCCACATTCACACCCATCATACATTGTATGCTCATGTGTATACATGTACACATTGTGGACGTAAGGGCCACCTTGCTAAATTTTGTTTTGATAAGATACATGATGTAAATTTAGCAAATAATTTGTTTGGGTTAGGAAAGGAGCTAACCCCCATGGACCCAAAAGAGTATGGGTACCAAAGACCACTCCTATTTTATTTGATGTAAGTGTGGGCTCTCACATGACGTGAGAGTGATGATGCCTTGAGGTGGATGCGTTCCGAGCTTAAAGAGGACTATTTGGATGCATCACTTTCAAGGGGAGTTTGGTGGGAGGACCACCTTAGTTTGGAGACATAGAGATGTACCCTCATGGTTTTGGTATTGATCTCTAACTCCCATTTGTGTTTACATGCTTTTCATATTGTTGATTTTTAGCATGTCATGTTTTAATGTTCATTATGCCATATGCCAAGTTTATTATTCTATGACATACATGATTAGTATTTGAGATCACCCATGTTAGATGGACCCATATTTTGTGTTCTCACATTTGTTTAGCTATTGTGTATATCATAGATCTAATGCATGTTCATTTACATAATGATCATATGTATGTTTATAAGTTTTGTTTTGATTTCTATGCTTCATGTTTTGATTACATGTCTAGATGTTAGTTTTCATTAAAACTTGGATCTATACTTGTACAACTAGTGAGCTACAAATAGATTATTATATATTTGTGCTTGATTGCTCATTTGTACTTATTAGATGTACTAGTATAGTCTAGTTTTGATGATTCATACATTTTGACTTGTATTGCATATTTTTGACATGTTTTTTATGTTTATGTTAAACTTCATGTATATGTCTATTTTGTCTAAACTATTAGTTATACATATATATATCTTTGAGCCACTTGCCTTCATGCATATACTTTCGTGGACTCGCTTATGTTTGGATATGTATGTATACTTTAGTTTGTATAAAACATACATATGCCTTGAAGGTTAAATTATTTTGATGAAAATTAGATTTTCTTGTGTTTCATGTTTTTAAGGAATTTCATATTGAGCTTAATTGCCTATTTTCATGATGATGTGTTTCACATAACTCTTATACACTCACTTTATTTAATGTTTTCTCATGATTTTATTTTCATGAGTATGATTTGTGCATTATAGATTTTGAGTGTTTGAGGATCATGTGATTTTCATATTTTCATGGAAAATATTTTTGTTTTATTCCTTACTTGAAGGATTTCGTACTAATTTATAAATTTTTCATATAACTAGTTCGTATTCTTCATATGGTAGAGTTTTCAAACGTGTTATATTTTTTTCAAACTTATTTTTGAAAACCCCTACCCTTTCAATGGCGGCTGGTTGGGCGACCATGCCTTGTATGCTCATTATTGAAAATCTATTTAAAACATGTGCATGAAATGGGTGGTAGGAAGTATGAGTTATACACTTGATCTTATTTTGTTATCAATTGATATAATTGTATCTTTTCAATTGGTATCACTATTGACATTCTTTTTGTATACTCATATATATTTTTATTTTATTTGTGCTTACTATATCTCTATATCTTTGAGCACAAATTTTGGTTATGCTAATCTTGATTCCTTGAATGACTATTATATTTCAATTGATTATTTTTCAATAGGTATCCTATACAAGCTTATGCATCATTTTGTTTGGTATTTCATAAAGAAGGAGAAAATTCATATTTCACCTTTTAATTGGTTTTGTTTACCTTTGGTATTTTACTCCCACACTTTATGTTGAAAAATGATATTGATTTTTTTTGGTATCATACGCTCCTAATGAAAATTATTTTCAATAGGTATATGTTTCATTATTTTCTATTGGTATATATTTCATTTTCAATATTGGTATCAAACACTTTAAATTGATATTATTCTCTATTTGGTATCTCTATTGTAAAATGAGTTTTGTGTTTAACCAAAAAGATTGGTTTATGTTTTTCAAATTGATATCAAAAGTGTAAAATATTTTCAATTGGTACTAATTTTTACAATTGGTATTAAGATTACCTTTATGTTTACATCTTTCAATTGATATCAAAATTTTTTGGTTGATTTCTTCAAAATGTTTTATTTACTTTCAATTGGTATAATATATGCATGTTTATTTAAATTTATATTAAAATATTTGTTTTATATACTTTCAATTGGTATGTTTTTATTTATTTTCAATTGGTATCATGATGCACTAAATTGATATATTTTTTTTCAATTGGTATCATAATGTTTTGATTTGATTTCACCCCTTATTGATTTTTTGTTTCGAACAAAAAAAGGGGGAGAACATTGTTTTATTGTTTACTTTAACCCCTTTGTTGATGATTGACAAAAAGGGGGAGAAGTATTTGAGTATATATGCATGTTTATTTATAAGTTTATATCAAAATTTGTTTCATATTGATATCAAAAGCATTTGTTTTATGTTTTGTTGATATTGGTATCAAGAGCATGGATATTAGTATCAAGATCAAGAATATATTTTGTTATTTTGTTTTATTGATATCAAGAACTTTTATTAAAAATTTTATTGTTGGTATCAAGAGCTGTTATTGATTCTCTTTCAATTGGTATTAAGAGCTGTTATTGCTTTTATTGATTATCTTTCAATTGAAATTTTTATTGGTATCAAGAGCAATTACTTAAAGAACATGTTTATTTTAAGTTTATATTTTCAATTGGTATTTAAGAACATGTCTATTTTAAAGAGGGAAAAGTAAAAAGTAATTTATTTTAAAAAATTTGGTATCAAAAGCATGTTTATTTCATTGTTTTATGCATGTTTATGCATATTCATGTTTAACATTCATTGCATATCTTATTGTTTATTGCTATGCATGAGTTAAGGGAGACCTTCTTTGAAGCTTAACTTTAATCCATGCATATATAACTCCATGAGTTTTGTCATCATCAAAAAGGGGAGATTGTTGGCCCAGAGGCCTTCCACTCTAGTTTTGATGATGATTAACTCATGTAGTTATAGTTTACTAATAATCTTATGATATTTAGTTTAAGATATTTAACCAAGATATTAGTAGGTGATTAGCTTCAACAAAGGTATTTTGGAGATTTTACATGGTGATTCAAGAGCTCGAGCGTCAAAGTTCACATCTAGCACTCGTTGGAGTCAAGCTCGTTGGATCGCGTTTGGATCGAGTTGACTTGGAGACGACGTTCTACAAGAAGGTTTCAGTTTGTTTAGTTAACATTTAGTTTAGTTCCATTGTAAAGATTAGATAGTGTGATATGCTCAAGTTCACAACACACACTTATTTTAAGTTTCATGTTTATTGGTTTTGGTTTTCAGTTTAACCGATCTTGATTTTCATGAATAGAATTGAATTAAAACAAGTTTACATAGTTTAATGTATATTAGATTTGATTTATATACATCTATGCTTCACATACTTAGAAAAACTTATTTTGATAAGTCTACTTCATGAGTTTAGAGTTTTGTATTTTGACAAAACTTATTTTTGGATTTAATGTCAAAAATATAGATATAATACCCTTCAAGTATATTGGATTCTATCCATATACTATATGCTTCAAAGTTGTTTAAATATCATGTTTTTGTATTTACATGTGTTTTGGAAAAATCAGATTTCCATTTCGAAATTTCTAGTTTTGGAAAATACAGAATTTGGTTTAAGGCAAAAATTTTAAGTCACAAAAATGGTTCAAATAGTTTGAAATGTGTGTTGAATTTTTATCACACATGTTTGTATTTCAAAGATAATACAAGAACTGATTTTTGTGAAATTTATGAGATTTTATGAGATTTATTTGAGAATAAAAACCCAAGTTTTTAAATCCTAAATTTGTCCCTGCCAGGCTCTAGCGGTCGACCGGGACGGTCGACCGGACCAGTAGTCGGTCGACCGGACCGGTCGACCGATGTGCACAAGACATGCACAAAGGCCAAGTGATTTGGCCGGTCGACCGAGCGGTCGACCGACTGAAGTCAGCCCACTCTCGGGTGCGGCCAGTCGACCGTTCACTTTGGCTCGGTCAACCGGACGGTCGACTGGCCAGAGAGCAATTGCTCTCTGGATCTGGCACGATCGACCGGGCGGTCGACCGGAGGGCTCAACGGTCGATTTTTTGACCGTTGGCCGGTCCAACGGCCGGTCGACTGGAAGGGCATTCTGGCCCTTTTCAGCTGCCAACGGGCAGATTTTCAAATGGGTTATAAACACCCCATTTGAGTTGGTTTTTAACAAGATTTTCTAGAGCCAAAATTTCTATCTTCTTAAGTGTTTTAATACAAATTTTCAAAAGAGTTTTTAAGTCAAAAAGATTCATCTTTATTTGTTTTCAAGGGTTGGAAAAATCAAAGAAAAATAGAGATTTGGGATATTTGTTTTGTTCTTCACTCTACATCTATTCTAGTTGTTTTCCCAAGTATTTTTCTTTGTTATTTGATTTCCAAACACCTTGATTTCTCACACTTGAGCTTATATACTATCCTATTTATTAGGATCTTTGTTTTGTGAGAAAAGAATTGGTTTGTGGTTGTTAGACCACTAAGTTGTAAACCTTCCATTGATTGTGATATCCCTCTAGTGAGAGGTGATTGAGTTGTTATCCCTCAAGTGTGAGGTGATAGTGGAAGTGGTATTTGGCTCCCTCTAGTGAGAGGTGAAGATTGTGTTGGAATCCCTCAAGTGTGAGGTGATTATTGTTTGAGTGGCTTTGTGCCTATCCCTCATTTGTGAGGTTGATATTGTTTGGCTTTGTACCTTGCCTCTAAGTGTAGAGGTTGTATTTGTTGGAGAGAGGAGTTGTGTACTCTCAATTGTAACTGCCCCAAATCCTCAGTGGAGGTTTCCTGTGTGGGAAGTCCTGTGTGGACGAGTTAGTGAAAATCCTTCTGTGTGAAGGCGGGGACGTAGAGCTGTGTGCTCGAACCTCGAAACATATCTTGGTGTTAGATAAAGTAGATCAAACGCAAACACCAAGATATCAAAATATTTTCAATTGGTACTAATTTTTACAATTGGTATCAAGATTACCTATATGTTTACATCTTTCAATTGATATCAAAATTTTTTGGTTGATTTCTTCAAAATATTTTATTTACTTTCAATTGGTATAATATATGCATGTTTATTTAAATTTTGATCCACTTTCTCTAACACCAAGATATGTTTCGAGGTTCGAGCACACAGCTCTACGTCCCCGTCTTCACACAGAAGGATTTCCAGTAACTCGTCCACACAGGACTTCCCACACAGGGAACCTCCACTGAGGATTTGGGGCAATTACAATTGGGAGTACACAACTCTTCTCTCAACTAATACAACCTCTCACTAGAGTCAAGGCACAAAACTAATCACCTCTACACTTAGAGGGATAGGCACTCAACCAACAACAAATCAATCACCTCACACTTGAGAGATTCCAACACAATCTCCACCTCTCACTAGAGGGAGCCAAACAACACTTCCACAATCACCTCTACACAAGAGGGATACCAACTCAATCACCTCTCACTAGAGGGATATCACAAAGATGGAAGGTTTACAACTTGGTGGTCTAACAACCACAAACCAATTTCTTTTCCCACAAAACAAAGATCCTAATAGATAGGATAGTAGATAAGCTCAAGTGTGAGAAATCAAGGTGTTTGGAAAACAAATAACAAAGAAAAATACTTGAGAAAATAACTAGAATAGATGTAGAATGAAGAACAAAACAAATATCCCAAATCTCTATTTTTCTTTGATTTTTTCAACCCTTGAAAACAAATAAAGATGAATCTTTTTGCCTTAAAAACTCTTTTGAAAACTTGTATTAAAACACTTGAGAAGATAGAAATTTTGGCTCTTAAAATCCTTGTTAAAAACCAACTTCAAATGGGGTATTTATAGCCCCTTTGAAAATCTGCCCGTTGGCAGCTGAAAAGGGCCAGAATGCCCTTCCGGTCGACCGGCGAACGGTCAAATTTTTGACCGTTGAGCCCAGCGGTCGACCGTGCCAGATCCAGTGAGAAATTGCTCTCTGGCTGGTCGACCGCCCGGTCGACCGGGCCAAAGCTCACGGTCGACTGCCCGGTCGACCACTCCCACCCGAGAGTGGGGTGACTTCAGTCGGTCGACCGCACGATCGACCGGCCAAGCCAACTTGGCCTTTGTGCACGTCTCATGCACATCGGTCGACCGGGTCGGTCGACCGACTACTGGTCCGGTTGACCGTCCCGGTCGACCGCCAGAGCCTGGCAGGTATTTTTCAGGATTTAAAAACTTGGGTTTTTATTCTCAAATAAATCCCATAAAATCTCATAAATTCCAAAAAAATCAGTTCTTGTATTATCTTTGAAATACAAACATGTGTGATAAAAATTCAACACATATTTCAAACTATTTGAACCATTTTTGTGACTTGAAAAATTTGCTTTAAACCAAAAACTGTATTTTCCAAAAATAGAATTTTTGAAATGAAAATCTGATTTTTCCAAAACACATGTAAATACAAAAACATGATATTAAACAACTTTGAAGCATATAGTATATGGATAGAATCCAATATACATGAAAGAGATATATATCAATGTTTTTGACATTAAATCCAATAATAGGTTTTGTCTAAATACAAAACTCCAAACACATGAATAGTGTATCAAAATAAGTTTTTCTAATAATGAAGCATAGATGTATATAGATCAAATCTAATATACATTAAACCATGTAAACTTGTTTTGATATAATACCTTTCATGAAAACCAAGATCGGTTAAACCGAAAACCAACAAACATGAAACTTTAAACTAGTGTGTGTTGTAAACTTGAGCATACCACACTATCTAATCTTTACAATGGATCTAAAACTAAATCTTAACTAAACAAACCGAAGCCTTCTTGTAGAACGCCGTCTCCAAGTTGACTCGATTCAAACGCGATCCAACGAGCTTGACTCCAACCGAGTGCTAGATATGAACTTGACGCTCGAGCTCTTGAATCACCTTGTGAAAGCTCCAAAACACCTTTGTTGAAGCTAATCACCTACTAATATCTTGGTTAAATATCTGAAACTAACTATCACAAGATTATTAGTAAACTATAACTACATGAGTTAATCATCATCAAAACTAGAGTGGAAGGCCTCTGGGCTAACATTTTGTGGCGTCCAAAGATAACTTAACGGATCCGTTCACTAAAAGTTTGAGTGGAGAGCATATAAACTACGCATCGAGGGGAATGAGGGTAAAAGCCTAACCATACCGAGTCAGCTTAATGGAAACCGCACTTAACGACTGGAGATCCCACAGACTAAGTTCAAAAAGAAAAACTGGTTATGATTGAATCTGCAAATAAGCACTTAGGAGCTTGACTCCAACTCATTCCTATGATACGCTCAAGTTCTTTTTACAAAAGGATTTAGAATAAGCTTCACGCTTTTAATTATATCTATATCTTATTATTAAAAAAAAAGTGGGATAGAGTAGACTATTCTTAATAGGACGATCATCTATGTGAGTGTAGAGTTGAGTCAGCTCTTTGGGAGTCTCTATGGAGGTTGTGATTCCCTAAGCACACTCTCTGAAATCAAGAATGTTCAGGCCGAAATGGACACAATCGAAAATCAAGATTGATTTTGGATAGTTACTGTATGAGACCTGTTGACTTGACTTACATAAACAATTAACAGTTCAAGATGTAGTTCACTGATTGGCCAGTAAGTCCGATAAGGCTTTCACTATGGAAGGTTCAAGATCTAGTTCACATATATTGATGTAGTTTCTTTCTAAAGTGTCTTTCACTATAAAGTCAGTCTCATAGTGTATATATTTTCTAGAATCTCTATTCATTAAGAGATTATTGAAAACTTGGAATTAACTGAGTTTTTGGGAAAATTTGAGCTGAATTTTAGGGGGGAGCTGCTGCTCAGAATGCACGGGAGATCGTTGGAATGTGTTCTCCTTCCATTGACAATGAACGTAATATATTCACATATTCAATTTTGTTTCTGAATGAATGAGGTATTCAAATCATAAGCTGGCCTAGAACAAGAGCTAAATGGGACCGAAAAAGAGTGAAAACTTTTTAGTCCAATATTGAAAGTGGTATGCGAAGGAATGTGTCGGTTCGGCAAACGGACATGTCTATTCGGAACGGTTGCGCCCATTCCGGCCGAATGGATGTGTCTATTTGGGAATAACTTGTTTCGGCCGAATGAATGTGTCTATTCGACGAACGGATATGTCTGTTCGGAAAGGTTATGTCCATTCCAACTGAACAGATGTGTCTGTTCAGAAGGGTTGCACCCACCGAAAGGTTTCCTCCGATTCCTATATAAAGGGTAGAATATCACTCCAAAGAGATAACCAAAAAATATTTGGAATTCATTTTCCTTCTTCTCCTCTCTGAATACAAGGTCTGTTCAAATAAAATTCTCTTCATAATTTTTGTAGTCCTTTGGTCCGTTTCAACTTTCGGTCAAGTGAAAGGTACGGGTTAACTTTGGTTCGACTGTACGTGATTTTGCAAAGTGTTGCGCAAAACACGTGAATGAGTATTGTATCTTGGAAGACCAGCATCCATTATCTCGTATACACCATAGTGGGGACATAATTTTCTTAAGGAGATTCGCTTTACGCGTACATCACTCCAAAAATCTGGTTCTTATTATGTTACTCTGTCTGTTTATACTAACGTTCAGTTTTGCACGAATTATTGTTAATAAATATTTATCTTGTATAAATACTGATTGTGAAATTATTGAATTCCAATATATTCTCTGTCAACTTAAACTAACGTTCTTATTGTAAGGATTATGCTGAATAAAGTATTCATGCTGGAATATTTATTTTAATAAATATTATTGCTACATAAATTATTGTTGAATTATTTATCTTACTGATTTATTACTAATACAAAACTGACCAAATACCAGTCCGATTGGTGTCTAAGGAAAGTATTTGAAAGGTTGTTCTATAATTAAGTAACGTTAAATTGAACAGAAAACCTCTCACCTGATTTTCACCGACCTGACCGATTGGACCGGTTAATCTTGACGTTGAATTGGACTCTCAAGAACACCAAAAGCACCATGGATTTAAGCACGGCATGGCCTAAATGAAATCTATGATTCTGAAATGCAACTACTTGATCATTACTCTGATATTCTTGCCTAGTGCTCTTGTATAAATGATTTTGGTACGAGGATGATCACAGTGTCGTAAACATGCTTCATTCTTGATGAACAATGATGGCCAGCTTGCACCAGAGCATGGCCTCGAGTCATTACAGGCATGAAAACAGCTTCAGAGGGGCCATGCCCCCATTATGCCCCTCATGTCAGTGTGCTTGAAATTATTTCAGTTTGGAGTACTGCTGTTTTCATGGAGAGGTCCCCTAACAAAACAGTATCAAGTTTGCATACTATGCGAAATACTTTTGTAGTTTTCCGAATTACAGTGTTCTCGAAATTGTTTCTGTTGTGCTGCTGAGTTTAAAGATGAAAAAAAAATGGAGGATGGCAAGTTTTCATCTGAACTTTTGGGTTTGGCTTATTCCACTTTTGGCCTGTACTTTAGAGTTTAGACCCTACAGTTTCCAGCTTTTCAGGTCTCACATGCGCATTCAGAGATGATATAGGTATTATCTTTAAAAAAAAAAAGAAATTAAAGAAAAGACTCGTAGGTTTACATTATAGAATCTGTTAATAATCTTCATGCGGAGCGTTTGCATGTTCATGAGTGAACCTCTACCAATCGCTAGTCGAGCCTAGTAATCTCTTAGTGGAAGTGCACCTGCAAAGTATAACTCAAAAATCCCTACCCACCGTGAATGGGGAAGTTCGAATACATGACCTCACACAAGGGAAGAAAAATTGAAATGCCGCTTGATTAATGCTCAGTGAGCATTTTAAATATGTTAATAATGTTAAATTGACTAGTGATCGGCAAACCCTGAACTCTTATAAGTTTGAAAGGAGGAGGAAAAAAAAAAAATAAAGGAGAAAAACTGTCATTTGTATTAGCACGTAGACCAAGCGTCGGTTTCGGAACCGGCAGGTCCTAGTTCCTCCATTAATCCAAACTGAAATCGGACCGGGCCGATCGGTGTTGGTTTTTTTTCGGTTTCAATTTTTGAGCCATTTCTACTCTCTCGAATACTAATTTTTACAAAATAATATAAAAAATAAAAAAACTGCTTAGAACTTAATCCCATAATTAAGTTGCCTAAGTATTCTTTTGGAGTTTAGAGGAATCAAAACCGACGTAGTTCTCTTACCTCAATTATGGACCATTGGAGGCTAGGCTACCCAGGCATCACTTTGGAGGGCCTTGGCCCCGAGCCCAGGCCGTAGGCCCGTTGCTGTTGCCGCCCCAAAAGCGCAGAAATAAATAAATAACCCGGTTCAAGAACCGGCACCGACAGTTCTTGTTCTTAAAAAACAAAATCGGACCGGACATGCTAGGGCCAGTTCGTTTTGGATCGAGGCACCGGCGGCCCGGTTTGGTTCCGGTTTTCATTCCATGGTTCCGGTTCGGTTCGTTAGTTCAAACTGGAATCGTGATCGGGTCTATTGGCACGGACCAATGGTTTGATTTTCACTGCTCACTTATTTTACTTTCGTTTATCAAATACAGATCTTGATGTCATATAGCTCTGACTATCTTTTATTTTAGTTATTGGTTACTTGAATGTAATCCTCCTTTTTTATCCTAAGTTTGGGGCCAGTAATGAAAGAATAAGATATTAGGCATATTATTAATACGTGCAATGCGGGCTCATAGATGTATCAATTAAAAAAAACAATAAGAATATACATAAAAAGAAAAAGAGAGTAGAGGGAGAACTAAAAGTGGGATATGTTAATGCTTAATGTAATTAGTTAAAACTTAAAAGTAATATTTTCCTAACTTAAAAGCCCAAGTTGATACAACACTAAACCCCAAGCAGGCTCCAGCCCATGGGTTACGCCTATTGGGGTCTTTCAAACCCTAAAACCTACTCTCTTGAATCTAAAATGGTCATTGTTATATTGACTTTTAAAATCTTTTTATATTTTGTATTAACCCTTGACATCTTAATAATTTGAAATACACTCTCAAATCTGTAAGTTTGAACAAAACTCCGGCTCTGTTAGTTTTTCTGTTTTAAGTTAAAAGATGCGAGGAATATTTCTTTTTTAGATTCTGAAACTCTAAAATAAGATATAAAGTTACCAAAATACCCCATTTTCTTTTTCATTTCAGCAGCAACACCCCCTCTATCTTTTTCATTTTAGTGCAGAGCAGAGTGAAAGAAAGAGGGGATATTTTATCAAATTTGCGGGGTAGAATACTATTTTTATCTCTCTACTGTAACAAAATAGACAGTAATTAATAGAGGACGGTATATGGTCCAAACTTGTAAGATTTCGGGATCGATTTGGGAATATGAAGATATTAGGGGTTAATATGAAATATAGAAAAATGTTGAGGGTGGATATGACAATAACCCAATCTAAAAATCTATAGCTAACGACCGCTGCCGTCCACCCCCGTGGGCCCCACTCGACACCAAATCCTAATGACTCAGCTCGCCCGCTTCGCCCCATCCCCATCACCGCCTCAGACTCTCCCAGGAATCAATCCGCGCCGTCTGTCCCACACAACAGCTCCCCACGAGCGGTGGTTACGGCACTGTTGTCCAGGGGCACCCCCGTAATTCGGCCCCCACAATCATTTCCACAACCGAAATAAATTCCGGCCTCGCGTCCGCCGGTATAAAAGGGCAGCTGTTAAAGCAGAAAGCAGAGTGAAGGGAAAGAGACAGCTGAAGAGAGAGGGAGAGGCAGAGAGAGCTTAGAAAAAAAACAATAATGGAGCTCAGAAAGGGGAAAAGCTAAGCGGAAAGTGAGAGCGAAAGGGTTTTAGGTTTCATCTTTTTTTTCCTTTTCTGTAGCAGCCGAATCGATTCGGAGATCCGATCCTAGAATCACAATTCCAGGTACTATTTTTTTGGATTTTCTTTTTCTGGTTCTGATTTCTTTGAGATATCCAAATTTTTTGGGCTTGAGGAGTTTTGGAAGGTGGTTGTTTGATGAAATGCTGCTTTGTGAAGATAAATCTTGTTAATCTGTGAGTGGTGCTTGTTTCTTTAGAATTTCCCCCCCTGAAAATGTGTGGACTATAAGTTAGTTTTTAGCGTGTTTGATGCTTTTGTTGTGTTGTTTGGTGATGATTTCGTTGCGAATTTCCAAAAGCGAGCTTTTTTTTAGATGAGATTAGAAACCGTTACCGTGTATGAGAGAAGAACGTGTTCAATTTAGGTTATTTGCTTTAGTAGACTTGGGAAATGGTGAGTTCCTCATTGTTAGTGTAATGGGAACATAAGGCAACAAAATTATAGAAATCCTTGTTGATGATTAATGTTTCATACTGTAGAGAGTGATTGGATAAGAAGAAAAGGAAGTAGCAAATCTAGGGCAAGAAGGGCTGGAGATGGGTGTGGTTGGGATTTAAGGATTCTGGAATAGTTTCTTCTATGCTAATCAGAAGAATCCTTGCAAAAGGATTTATTGTGATTATGTAACATCTCGATTATAATAATATTTGCATTCATCAAAAAACTGACAAAAGAGTTCTACATATGTAGCATAAGAGGCTACCTTGGAAGCTTATCCAATTTGGATTCTGTAAACTTCAGTTACTGTTCACATTTAATAATATTGCATAACTAGTTCATATATTCACACAAACCGCTTCAGTATCACCAATGACACGCTGATCGCTAGTGGATCCAACTGCTTTCTATAATCCAATAACATAAGTCAGTTAACTTGAACATCTTACACAGTTATCAAAAAAGGAAAAGTAAAACTACGGATGATAGAGCTGTGTGATAAACCCAAATTGGATAGACTGCAAATCTGAATTAAAATGATTCAATAGAAATTATAATTTGACATGATATAGACTCTAGAACGTCATATGCACTTCGATCAAACTAATGGTCCAAACATCAGTGTATGAGAGAGAATTTCAAATGAGCAATGTATTATTATCAGATATTTATATTCTAAAACAATAGTTTTTCCATTGTCCAAGTGATTTATGCAAGGTCACAAGAATAGAAATTGAGATATTACTTGCTAGGGACATCTAAAATGCATGAATGCCTGAAACACTCACCTTCAAAACCACCTACCTCATGGTCAATGGAAAAAATGGAACCTTATCTCATGTAAGCATTTCATCTTTGTGGGGTCACTGTATTAGTGGCCAAGTGTGTATTTTAATATACTTTTTGAGGATGGACATGGTTAGCACACCATTTCTTTGATAGGAGATATTTTTCGGGTTAGTAGAATTATTGGTTTATTAGAACTTTCTGAAATATTGTTATCTCAGCGTTAACTGGAAGCCACTTATAAGGTAGGAGAAAAAGGTACAAACTGCAATGTATATACTCCAATTTTGTTAGCGAGCCACTCTGAAAAAAATGATAATTTTGGGCCATTTTTATTTAGTTACATGACTGTATTCATTAATTCTAGATCTTTTATTAGTATTTGTAATATCTTTGTTGGATGAATTGTCCACCGACCTATCTTGTGATGGAACAGGGAGATAGATGCAAAAAAGTCAGGTGGTTCTTTCTCATCATGCATGGTAAGTATATGAACTCGTGACTCTCCTTGTAGATATCAATCATCTTCTCATTCCAATTTCTTGTGTATCTGATGTTATACTCTCCCTCCTCTCATAACAAATACACGCATTTCCTACATTTTATGCTAAAAGTCTTGGCGCTTATAGTCGGTTTATGTTTTCGACAGGGTGATCTGTCCAATTATGAAAACCATCGTATATCCTTTACTGAATAATTGAATGCCTTGGTGCACTTCTTTATCTGATCCCTCATGTCAACAAAAGGTTGAACGAGTATGGAGCATCCCACTATTGTCACTTATCTTCGGGGTGAGTGGGTGAAGAGATCTATATACTTTTCTTTCTATTTTTCTTTGTCAATGAGTTCTCTATTATGAAAAAATTCTTTTAATGAATATGTTAGCCGCAATAGTTAATATATGGAGCCACAAAAGGAAAGATCAGATCAATGAAAGTCTTCCAAGTATCATCATCTTTACTGTGCACCCAACAATTCAGCTTTTGTAGGAACTTGACTTTATTTTATTTGTAGTGTGAGCTGTTTGTATAATATGAATGAGGCACCGAGAGTCATTCAATATCTACAAATTACTATTGGTCCATAGTTTCTTAGTCTTGCTAAATCCAATATGCGTTCAGTTTGTGCAACATATCTTCCCTGTGATCTTATCTTATAATCAAAGGATGCCCATCTCTATTCTTCTCTGGGTAGTTGATTTTTTTTTTAAGTATGCAAGAAACACTAGTAGTTCTGGTCCAACAGCATTTGTTTCCATTCTAATTGTAGGTTTTTCTTAATAAAATTTATTGTGCAAGGTAATAGCTTTTCTAGCACAAATGTGTTGATATATTCATCATAAGTCTTTCATTGTAAATATAATTTACATTAACCCCCTTTTAAATTGTCTTTCTTTACATCTAAATTTTATTTATTTATTAATGGAAGTATCTGCTTTTTCGTTATTAAGTTATCGAGTTAGTTAAGCTCAAGTCTTGGTAGGATAGGATAAATTTTCTTTATATATAGCCCTCAATGCATTGTTCTAGTTTACATATAAGCTAAGATTTTTTCTCCATGGTTGATTAATCTCACCGGTAGGGTAGGTTTTTCTTACCTACAAACTGGTCTTCTAGGTCTCATCCCAAACCACTCTCTTAAATTCAAGAGGACTGAGGGGTTACTTTTCTTCAGTTTCAAGTTTTTGACTTTGATTCTGAAATCTTTGGCACCTGCAAAACTGTGGTAACTCAGTAGTCTCGGGTTCTGCTTTATGTGCAAGATTTGGTGCCGTTCTATGGCTTATCACAGGGCTCAATTTTTCTCTATACTGTCATGTGTCAGCTTGCAAGATTTTTATTCTTCTTAAAATTGTCTTTTCATTTATGGTGTCTTTATCTACTTCTTTGTGATTATGATTTATGCCCTGGCCCTGTCCTTATTGCAGGTGCTTTATATTATCGATTTCTGATATTCACAGTTTGCTTGTACTGTTTTAAAGACGTTGCTTGCCAGAAGACTGTACTTGAATCGAAGTCTCATGTTCCGGATAAGTTTGAGCTGTCTGATCCACCTATTGGGCTTTTTGATCCCATAGAAATTTCACCTGCTGTGGTTCCACGCAATCCATATCCTGTCGAACCCCTATCACCAATGTATCCTTCCTTTCCAAGCACATATGAGCCTGTCTTGACTGGGAAATGCCCCATAAACTTTTCTTCTATTTCAAATATTATAGACAAAACGGCATCTGATTGTTCTGCCCCCTTAGCACCTCTTGTTGGAAATGTGATTTGTTGCCCCCAGGTTAATAGTTTAATGCACATTTTCCAAGGTGCGTACAGCAGTCAGCCTGATGCCCTTGTTCTGCAACAAGCTGCTGCAGATGATTGCTTTTCAGATATTATAAGCATATTGGCCAGCAGAGGGGCAAACAGTAGTATCCCTACACTTTGCTCTGTGAAGTCATCAAATCTTACTGGTGGTTCTTGTCCTGTAAAGGATGTTACTTCATTTGAGAAAATAGTTAACACTAGCAAATTATTAGACTCCTGCACTACCGTCGATCCGTTGAAAGAATGCTGTAGGCCCATCTGTCAACCTGCAATCATGGAAGCTGCAGTTCACATTTCATCAAAAGAAAATAGCATTCTTGACAGTTCTAAAGTACCTGGGATTACTGCTGGAACTGATGTTGTCAATGATTGTAAGGCAGTGGTATATTCCTGGCTTGCTAGGAAGCTCTCGTCAGAGGCTGCTAATACTGCATTTCGGTTATTATCTGGCTGCAAAGTTAACAAAGGTACGTTATCTGTTTTAGTGATAAGTGTGCTTGTTTAGTTATCCTGTAAGGGTTTGTTTTTGTGCAAAGGAAGGGAACCCAGGGGTCAGGACAGGCTGGTCGTCAGGGTAGATATGATATAGACAGAGGGTTATTTAGAACTTTGATTTCTCGTTGTGTATGAACAGTGAACAGTACAGTATAGTGTACGTATGAACAGTAAAATGAACAGTAAAATGAACAGTAAAATGAACAGTGACTTTGCTACAGTAAATGAACAGTGACTTTGCTACAGTAAAATGCTACAGTGACTTTGCTACAGTAAATCTGAATAGTAACTTTTTGAAATTTCTGTTAAATATGCAGTGCTAAATGATATGTGAGAGCTTTAGACACAGTGTATAAAGATGGAATATTGCAATTGAATTATAGAGAGAACAAGAACTTACAACGGTTGATTAGATCTAATGATCTTTGAAATTGGATACAACAGGAAGTAGGAATACAACTTGGAATTGCTTGAGGAAGAAGGAGAGGATTTTTTATTACAAGGAGGAATTTTTTCTCTAGTTTTTTGGCTCTGGAAGTAGCTCTGAATTCGCTCTGTTCTTTCTAGCTCTGTTTTTGAATGGTTGAGGAAGCCTTGAATTTATAGAGAGGAGTTGAGTCTTCTGGAGTGATGAGCTGGCGAGGAATCTTGTCTTTTCTTTGCTTTTGAGTCTTGTCTTGCTTTGTCGTCTTTGGAATCTTGCAGCTTTGAGTCACTTCGTCCTTTGTCTGTCCGGAGAGGAATCTGTCACTTTGAGTCACTTCGTCCTTTGTCTGGAGAGGAATCTGTTACTTTGAGTCACTTCGTCCTTTGTCTGGAGAGGAATCTTTGAGTCCTTTGTTTGGAGAGGAATCTTGCAGCTTTGAGTCACATCATTTTTTGTCGAGGAATCTGTCAGGAATCTGTCACTTTGAGTCACTTCGTCCTTTGTCTGGAGAGGAATCTGTTACTTTGAGTCACTTCGTCCTTTGGCTGGAGAGGAATCTTTGAGTCGGATCGCCCTTTGTCTGGAGAGGAATCTTGCAGCTTTGAATCTGTCAGTCTGTTTCATGAGTACTGTTGTTCTGACTCTTCCTGAGAAATCTTCGGAGGAATTTGTCTGTGGAGAGATCTTCGGATGCTGGTTCTGGAAATTTTTTTTTTTTATTTTTTTTTTTTTTTTTTTATTTTTTTTTTTATTTTTTTATTTTATTTTTTTTTTTTTTATTTATTTTTTTTTTATTTTTTTTTTTTTTTTTTTTTTCAATGCCATGGTGGAGATGTCCATCTTGGTTCATGGAGGAAGCTACCAGAGAACTGTGGCACTAGTAAATTGAGAACGCCTTGGACATTGGTAGCAAAGATCCAGTTGGGGGAGTGATGAAAGATGTGAAAACCTTCTGGAAATGTTTCCATGATACGTTGTATATGAAGTTGGGTATAGACTTGATCAATCCGCAGATTAAGTGGGGCAATTGTAGGAGGTATTGGGTGTTCTTTTGGGTCATAATATTTGGCGCCGGGTGTAGTGAGAAATCGTTCATCAGGATATCGCAACCAATTATAGTGTTCAGTAATGAAGACGAGGTGTTGAGCTGGAAGATATGATTCATCTTCCCAGACGGGAGGAGTTGAATAGAATTTGAAATATAGTTTCGTGGAACAGAGATCTTTGAGTTTCAGAGAGGCATTGGTTAGGGTAGGAAATAGATGAATACGGTCTTTGTAAGAGTCAGAGACTAATCCGTAACAAAGACCATTTTCGATGGTCCAGATTTTTTGTGGTTGGGGAGTTCCTGGGAATAAAAGAATTCTGAGACTGGAATATCTTGGCTCTTTCACTAGGAGGGAGCCTTGAGGGGAAATGTGGTAAAGTTGGTTTATTTGATGGACTAATTGGGCCTCACTAGTGCTGGGTAATTGTTGTATGTGATCGGAGAGTGTAGAAGGAAGATATTCTATCACATCATAAAGAACTTTTGTACGATCATTCTGGAAAAAGACCAATCTTTGAGGAATAGTTAAGGGCGTTTGTCTTGGAGGAATAGTAGGAGGTGTTTTACCCTTTTTGAGTATTTGCTCCGTTTCCTATGAGAAGATGAGGTAGTTAGGGATTTGCCTTTATCAGTGTTAGAGGATGAGGCAATCAGTGATTCGCCTTTGTCTGAGCTTAGTTTGAATTTAAGAAATTGATGAATAGGCGATTTGCCTTTGTCTCCGGTCATTTTGAGTCTGTTGTCAAAAATTCACGAGTTAGGAAATCAGGTAAAGAATTATTAGAACCTCTGAGATATTCGATAGTAAAATCAAAAACAGAAAGAATAGCTTGCCATCTGGCAAAGATTTGTTTAGATGCAATATTTTGAACGTCCTTTTCAAGAATATATTTGGCAGACTGGCAGTCTATACGAAGAAGGAATTTTTTGTTTAGAAGATCATCTTGAAATTTGGAAATGCATTGGACAATGGAAAGTATTTCCTTTTTATTGTGGAATATGATTTTTGAGGGCCTAACCAAATGCCAGAATGAAATCTAACTAATTGCTCTTGTGATGAATGCATGGACCTTTGTTTTAGTATGCCTCCGTATCCTATGTCAGATGCATCTGTTTCTACTATCATGAATGCATGAGGATGCGGAATGCATAGGCAAGGTAATGTGTGAACTTTTTCTTTGACTTGCCTGACTAATTGGGTAAGTTTATCTGACCATGCTGGGGGGTTCTTTTGAAGTCTTTTGAATAACGGTGCACAAGTAATTCGTATTTTGGGAATGTAATCGGATACGTAGTTTAGACATCCTAGGAACCTTTGCAGTTGCGTTTTGTCTTTAATTTCATCAGGGAATTTATTTGCGAATTCTATTGATCTGTTGATTGGTGTAATAGTTCCCCTGTGAATATCATGCCCTAAGAATCTAATGGAGGTTTGGAATAGTTTCATTTTTGCCAATGAGATCACTAATCCGTTTTTCTTTATAATATGGAAGAAGGTCTTGAGATGTTTAAAATGTTGGTCTATGTTTTCTGAGTAAATGAGGACATCGTCAATGTATACTATAGTAAATGTGGTATAGGGGTTAAATATGTCGTTCATGATCCGTTGAAATTCTGAGGGAGCATTCTTAAGTCCGAAAGGCATTACGTTCCATTCGTAATGGCCGAATGGTACCGTAAACGCAGTCTTGTACCTATCTTGTTCAGCGATTTGTATTTGCCAAAATCCGGATTTCATATCGAATTTGGAAAATAGTTTGGCGTTATATAACCTTTTTAATAAATCCTTTTTGTTTGGGATTGGATATCTGATCCATTGCAATACTTTATTTAATGGCTTGTAATTGATTACCAGTCTAGGAACTCCTCGTTCCTTTTCTGCCTGCTTCATGACGTAAAATCCTGCACAGCTCCATGGGGATTTGGAGGGTCTTATTAATCCTTTATCAAGGAGGTTTTGTAATTCTGCTTTACATGTTTCCAGAAGATCATGATTCATTTGAATAGGTCGGGCTTTGGTTGGAATATTTTTTTCTGAGAAGTCTTTTTCATAGGGAAGGCTGACAATGTGTTTCTTTCTTTCCCAAAAAGCATTAGGAATGTCAGAACAGATTTCTTTTGTGTATAATTCTTGAATTTCTTTAATACGTTGCTGTATACTCGTGTCTTTTAATTGTTGATTTATTTTATGGTATAATATATCATCTTTGAGATATAGGATTTTGTTTTGTTTTTCTGGATTAAGTCTAAATTTTGGTAGATCGAATTAGTTTGTAGGGTATTTAATTCTCTGTATCTAATCGGGGTTATAAATTTAAACAAGATCCTCTGTCCCATTATTTTAGTAGTTATTCCGTCGGGGTTAATCCGGAATGGGTAGATTTGAGTTAAGAAGGGAATTCCTAGTATTATATTAGTATTTAAATTGTCAATAACAATGAATTGGTGCTTGAAACAAATCTTTTCGTTGCATATTGATGTCTTTGTTAGTTTACCCATTACCTTTAATGGGGAACCATTTGCTGCGATCAGCTTTTCTTCTGTTGGTTCATAATATTTGGTTGGGAAGATACCGTCTTTTATTACACTATGGTCAGCGCCTGAATCAACCATGGCAATAAAGGTGGTTTTGAAATCATCGATGGCCAAGGCTATGGGTATGAACCATTTCTGATATTTGAATTTCTTAATGGCGGAGATTGACTTAGAGTTTGAATATCGGGTGTTTGAGACAGTTATTTCTTTTAAGGAGAAGGGTGTACTTTTTCTAATGGGTCTGGAGTAGTATTTTGGATAAGGTTTGTAATGTCCTTTTGTGTAGGTTTCCTGTAATGTGCTTAATTTCCTTTTTTAACAATTTTATTTCTGATCGAAATTCATGAATACTGTTTCGGTCAAAATCTTTTGAAGCATTAAGAGGCTGATTTGGGTTGATGTCAGGAGTTCGGTATATTAATTTATTTTCATTGGGTGTCTTATGTTTTTGTATTATTTTTTCTTCTAGCGGGTTGTCTTTATTTTTCTCCTCAAATTTTTCTTTTGTCTTGCATCTACTCTTCTTGTGGCCAGATTTGTTACATTTGTAGCAAGTAATTACTTTTATAGGTTTCTGTTTGTCTGGAGCTTCTTTTTTGGTTGCTTTTTCCAAATTATCTATAGATTTAGTTTCTAGATTTTTATTCTTTATTATAGTATTTATTTTTGACGAGCTTGGAATGTTTTCATTAATTTTTTCTAAAGCTTGAGTTATTTGTCCTAGTAGGTTCATTGGTCGGACATTTTCTACAGGTAAACTTGTTGGCTGGAAATGTGGTGCCGAATAACTTAGTGGGAATTTAGATTTTGACTCTTTTTGAATTCCTTTAATTTCAGTGGATAAGGAATCAACTTGATGTGCTATGGTGTGTAACATTTGGTTTGAATAGTTGTTCTGATGATATACCTTTTTAATATCTTCAATGTTGACTGGTTCGTTATTGTTTTTCCCTCTTTTGAAAGGGGAAGCAGTCACTTCTCCTTCATTGGTTGGAATCTTGATAGATTGTAATGGAGGATGGATTGAAGTCACAATGTTTCCGTCTGTCAGTTGCCATTTTTTGTATAGGCTAGTCTGAACATTAATTTGGGATTGATTGAATGGGTCATCGATGCCTTGTTTTACTAAGTAATATTGTAACCATATCTCAAAGTTGAAATTAATCTCATGTTCCCATATATCGCTAATCCACCTTTTTGTTAATTGTTCTTGGTAAGTCCTATGGAGTTTTGAGAACCAACCAAAATGTTTGGATTCTTCACTGAATTCTTTCATAAGCCTAACACTATCGCTAATGAATGGCTTTTTAATCATATTAATTTCTCCAGTAAAATCTGGTCTCATTTGGGATGATGTAGGAGAGTAATTTTCCTGACTTACTTCTGGAAGGGGTGAGTTATGAAATACTTTGATGGGTCTTTGGAATGAATATTCAGAACATGAATTCCTACTGGGTTCAACATATCTAAAAGAGGTAGAAGGCCTTTCTCTAACAGAGTTGAATCTAATCAGTACTGTCCCATCATCTTCTTCTATTATGTCAGAGATCTCAGTTCTCTCTATGTCTCTAGGGGTCTGAGGATTCTCTATTTTGAATTCATCTGGAATGGTTATCTCATTCCATTTTAGTCTTTTGGGAACAAAAGTCTTCGACTGTTCAGCTTCTATCTGAAGGATAACAGTTTCTTCTAGAGATCGGGAATCTATCATCTTGAATTTTGGGTTCATTTGGGAATTCATTAGTTTATAATATAGCTTATACATGACTGATACTTGTTCTGTGGATGTTTCAAATTCATCACCTTGTAGGTGGACGTCTAAGATTAATGAATTTAGGAATAATGGATCTGTTAAGGATACTGAATAGTTAGGCATACAGTTGAAGTATACTGGTCCATTACATATATTAGTTTGAATCATTGATAAGATGGATGCTTTATATCTTTTTAATCTTTTATCTCGTAGAGCTGTGTAGACAGGTGTGTCTACTCCAGTATGGACTAGTGGTTTGATAGCTACTTGTACTAAACCAAAATGAATATAGCGAAATCCCTTTTTAATGAACTCCTTTAATGCAAGTTTGGATAATAGATGAATAGTCTGGGATTTATTTTGGATATTGAATGTTTCTTCATGAATTTTTATAGCATATGAAGTTTTGAAGTCAAAGGTGCCTATACTGTAAATATTGTCTATTCTTTCACTGGGAATTCTCCATTCTAAAAATTGCTCATGAACTATATCTTCTCTACTTCTTACTACCTTTCTGTTTGATCCTGAGGTCGAACTGGAACCTAGAAACATTCTTCTAACTATGTTGGTCATTACTAGTATGTAACTAACTGATGGGGTTGACCTTTCAGTAGACTGGAACACGGGAACACAATGCCTGGAACACCCTAATCTCAACGGGCTTACCAACGGACTTACAAGCTTACCAACGCTTGCCAACGCCTACCAAAATCCAACAGGTCAATTGTTACTTACTTATACTAACCAACAAGCAAGAAAACTTGGCTCTGATATAGACAGAGGGTTATTTAGAACTTTGATTTCTCGTTGTGTATGAACAGTGAACAGTACAGTATAGTGTACGTATGAACAGTAAAATGAACAGTAAAATGAACAGTGACTTTGCTACAGTAAAATGAACAGTGACTTTGCTACAGTAAAATGCTACAGTGACTTTGCTACAGTAAATCTGAATAGTAACTTTTTGAAATTTCTGTTAAATATGCAGTGCTAAATGATATGTGAGAGCTTTAGACACAGTGTATAAAGATGGAATATTGCAATTGAATTATAGAGAGAACAAGAACTTACAACGGTTGATTAGATCTAATGATCTTTGAAATTGGATACAACAGGAAGTAGGAATACAACTTGGAATTGCTTGAGGAAGAAGGAGAGGATTTTTTATTACAAGGAGGAATTTTTTCTCTAGTTTTTTTGGCTCTGGAAGTAGCTCTGAATTCGCTCTGTTCTTTCTAGCTCTGTTTTTGAATGGTTGAGGAAGCCTTGAATTTATAGAGAGGAGTTGAGTCTTCTGGAGTGATGAGCTGGCGAGGAATCTTGTCTTTTCTTTGCTTTTGAGTCTTGTCTTGCTTTGTCGTTTTTGGAATCTTGCAGCTTTGAGTCACTTCGTCCTTTGTCTGGAGAGGAATCTTTGAGTCCTTTGTCTGGAGAGGAATCTTGCAGCTTTGAGTCACATCATTCTTTGTCGAGGAATCTGTCAGGAATCTGTCACTTTGAGTCACTTCGTCCTTTGTCTGGAGAGGAATCTGTTACTTTGAGTCACTTCGTCCTTTGTCTGGAGAGGAATCTTTGAGTCGGATCGCCCTTTGTCTGGAGAGGAATCTTGCAGCTTTGAGTCACATCATTCTTTGTCGAGGAATCTGTCAGTCTGTTTCATGAGTACTGTTGTTCTGACTCTTCCTGAGAAATCTTCGGAGGAATTTGTCTGTGGAGAGATCTTCGGATGCTGGTTCTGGAATTTTTTTTTTTTTTTTTTTTTTTTTTTTTTTTTTTTTTTTTTTTTTTTTTTTTTTTTTTTTTTACATATCAAATGGATCTTGACCTCCTATGGGGTCAAGAGCTGGATCAATGGGTGAGGAGGATGCAGTGGAGCTGCTTCGTGATTTGGCGAGTTGCTTTTGCATCTTTTTGAACTCTTGGAATTTTAGAAATTGTTGGAATTCATCGTCAGAGTCTGAATCTTCTCGGATTGTTGTTGAGGCTTTGGGAAAGGGTTTTGGGGAGTCCGAGTGTTTAGAGACCTGTTGAATTTGATGTTGGAATTTTTTGCCGGAGTCGAGGAACTCGCTAACTGTTGATTCTGAACATAGATTTTGGTTGAACTTGTCCCACCATTTGATTTTGAATTCCCTGACTAAACTCATTGGGTACTTGTCCGTAGTACTGTAGTGCTGCGTGATTTGGTAGCTCCAGCAGAAAATCCATGGTACTTTGAATTCTTTGTAGTATTGAACGGTTTGATGTAATGCAATCCTTTGGCTTGGAAGAGGTACCTGTTGAAGCCTTTGAGTACTGTAGGTGGTAGTATATTGGTTGTAGGCCCGTATGAATGCCACCATTCATAGAACCATACTGGGATGTCTGTATTGCAATTAGTATGGAAGGTGAAGAACCATGAATGATCGAAGGGTCTGAGGAGGAATGCCCGATACCAGGCCATCCTGTAATCATGATAAGTATATCCTTTCGGAATGTAGTTGATTGTGAATTCTCTTGTGGTAGAAAGGGATGCCCATTCTATTGGTCGAATTATTTTCTTGATGACGCATTTGGAATAAGAGATCCTGTTAGGATCGTTGTTGTCCATGGTATGATAAAGCTCTATTGAACCAGAGTCAATGAGAACTAGCTCATAGTATTTTTGGGTTTTGAGTGGATCATCTGGGAGCCACTGGCAGCCAGTTGGTAGGAGGTTATTTATGAATGAACAAAGTCTTTTGTAATCTGGGATTTCTGTGAAGTTGGTGAGGATCAAATACTCAGGATTTTTCTTGGTAAAGTAGGGAGATGAATCAGATTGGGGTCTTGGAGTACTTTGAGTCTTTGTTGGAGTTGTTACAGCAAAGGGGAGAGGAGGAAAGTTACCAAGGACTTGGAATCTGTTGTGACTTTGAATAGGAGATGAGATTTTCATTTCATAGTCTTTAGGATTGACCGTCTTCTGGATAGGAGATTTTCCTTTGTCCATTCTGAATCTGTGGTAAAGAATCCAAGGGTTATAATGGGGTGCTGTCTGGATCGAATGGATGCATGCAGAATGCAATGATTGTTGTGTGTGATTGCTATGGTAAATTGTATCATTTTGTAGGGTATTTAGGGTTTTGGATTGGATAGGGGATATAAATTTGAATATGATCTCTTGTCCCATTACTCTTGTGCCTAATCCTTTTGAATCAACCCAAAATGGATAGATTTGGGTTAAAAATGGTATTCCTAATATTATGTCGGTATTTAAATTTTTAATAACAATGAATTGGTGCTTGAAACAAATTGTCTCATTGCATATTGATATCTTTGTTATTTTTCCCATAACTTTTAAAGGCGAGTCATTTGCCGTGATTAGTTTTTCTTTAGTGGGTTCATAATGCTTTGTTGGGAGAATACCATTCCTAATTACACTATGATCGGCTCCGGAATCAATCATTGCAGTAAGTGTTAGTCTTGAATCATCGATGGCCAGGGTTATGAATATGAACCATTTTTGGTAATTGAATTTTTCAATAGTGGAAATAAATCCGGGGTTGGGTGGACAATTGGTTGAAATGTTTATTTCATTTAGGGAAAAGGAAAGCGGTTCTTCCAATGATCCTGATGCAGTATTTTCTTCGCTTGTCTTATTAATTTGGCTTTGGACAAGACACATCTGTGTTTCATATGCTAGATTTCTTGTCTCTATTTGTCGTAAATTTTCCTTAATGAACCTGATTTCATCTTTGAGGAGTTGTATCTCTGTTTGAAGTTTACGAATGTCGTTTGGTTTGGTTCCTAAAGTGGAATTTATCGGATAGGTTTCAAAAAGTTTTGAAATGCTGAAAGGTTGAGTTAAGTTATCTTTTTCTTCCTCTTCATTAACTATTAGAGTTCTTAATTTTTCTAGATGTTCCTTTTGTGTTTTTAAATCAGGAATTTGTTGTATCATGTCGAATATTAATTCTTTCGATTTTTTCTCTGAATTACGTGTTTTGAAAGTATTTTCCTTGATCATATTGATTGTTTTACATTTACAATCGGAGTCGCTAGAGCTTGATGAGTCATAATATTCATTATCATCGGATACTTTGTTGATTTCGGAGATGATTTGAAATCTTTCTTTAAGTTTCTTCTTGATGTTGTTTTCTAAATCCGTCATATCATCTATGATTTCATTAATTTTATCATTATTAGTTTCTTTTCTTTTCTCTTTTGATTTGCATTTATTTGCCATATGGCCAGTTTTTCCACATTTGTAACAAGTAATTGGTTTGGACCTGTTTTGGTAGTAATGTTTTTGAGAATAGTCACGTTTTCTTGTTTTAGGATTTTGAGGATATTCTTGTCTTCTTGTCTTATAATTTTTGTAACGGCTCATCTTATGATTGTGCCTTCTTTCAGTAGATGGGCTCTTATCCCTGTAATACCAAATGCTTCACAGAAAGAGCCCATCTCTTCTCTCTTGTTTCCATATTTGGCTTGGAATTTTAATTCTTGGCAAGCTTGTAGAGCTTCCTTTTTTACGAATGCAAATAGTTGTTCATAAAATTTTAAACTAGATATAGTTTCTGTACACAAAAAAAATATTGTTCATAAAATCCCAATTTCACTTTTTTTACCCTGGCTTTAGTTTTTAGTCAAGTCTGGTAGCCTAGGGCTCACTGGTTGGTATTGGGGCCAGTTTTGTTCTCATGAACTAGAGCTCCTCAGATTGTGTCCTGTGATCATAATCACAGGGGAATCAAACTAAAACCCTCAAAGTCCTCTATAGGTTAAGAGACGAAGATTAATCAAGGAATTCAAATCAACGCTTTAGCCCTATTTTAGATCATCAGGCAACTAGAATTTAGGGTTCATCTTGCATAAAAGATCCCCAGCATAATTTTCTTTTGCCCCCACAAACAGAAGTTAATTAAACTCAAGAGAGATGCAGACACAAATTATTAACATAGGAATTTCTTCAAGAAAGGTCAAGAGCAAACATGATTTATGCTTATCTTTATGCCTTAAAAAAAATTTCCTTCTGCTCATGGTCTACATTTATAATATAATAAAGTCAGAGGTAAAATTCCTTCCAATATCTCTTGCTTACACATTTTCCCACCTGCACCTTGTCTAAGCTCAGCAACTTTCACAGAGCTTGTTATTGCAAACTCTGAACGAGTGTTGCTTAGATGAAATGCACGGATGCTTGCAGATTTTATGGCATGTTTGTGTGATAATTTTCTTATGTATATGCATTTCATCTAAGCAACACTCGTTCAGAGTTTGCAATAACAAGCTCTGTGAAAGTTGCTGAGCTTAGACAAGGTGCAGGTGGGAAAATGTGTAAGCAAGAGATATTGGAAGGAATTTTACCTCTGACTTTATTATATTATAAATGTAGACCATGAGCAGAAGGAAATTTTTTTTAAGGCATAAAGATAAGCATAAATCATGTTTGCTCTTGACCTTTCTTGAAGAAATTCCTATGTTAATAATTTGTGTCTGCATCTCTCTTGAGTTTAATTAACTTCTGTTGTGGGGCAAAAGAAAATTATGCTGGGGATCTTTTATGCAAGATGAACCCTAAATTCTAGTTGCCTGATTGATCTAAAATAGGGCTAAAGCGTTGATTTGAATTCCTTGATTAATCTTCGTCTCTTAACCTATAGAGGACTTTGAGGGTTTTAGTTTGATTCCCCTGTGATTATGATCACAGGACACAATCTGAGGAGCTCTAGTTCATGAGAACAAACTGGCCCCAATACCAACCAGTGAGCCCTAGGCTACCAGACTTGACTAAAAACTAAAGCCAGGGTAAAAAAGTGAAATTGGGATTTTATGAACAATATTTTTTTTGTGTACAGAAACTATATCTAGTTTAAATCTTTAAGATGGAATAGACAGTGAATTGCTTAGCATTTATCCAAAAAGTATTTTCAAGGAAACTAAAATTTATGCTTTTCAACAAATAAATCGGTTTATTTGGTTATATTACATTCTATTATTTATTTGATAATTTATACTCATACTGATTATTATTTTAGACTAAAACTCTATTTTTTGAGTTTCTTTTTCATTGAATTGAAGTCCTTTTCTTTGTGATTAAACCTCTGTTCTTTAGTGGATAAAATTTGAGCTTTTAGGTAGGCTTTTTACATCATGTGGATTTTAGAAATATTAAAACTTTGTGTTGTTTGTAAAGGCTAGAGTTCATCTGGTTGAATATACTACATGGTGGCTTTGTATTTCAATGAAAATTATGGTAAAATCTTCTTTATTTGATGCATGAGAGTATACTTTCTTGTCTATTGATTACTGATATCTGATCAATCCACCTATAGTCTGTCCGTTGAAATTTGAAGATCCTTCAAATGTAATCAAAGAATGCCGTGATTTGGCTGCTCCAAATCCTTCCTGCTGTACTTCCTTAAATGTTTACATCGCAACAGTCCAAAAGCAGATGTTAATAACAAATAGACAAGCAATCAATTGCGCGACATTGTTTGGATCCACGCTGCAGAAAGGTGGTGTTATGACAAATATATATGAACTTTGTGATGTTGACTTGAAAGACTTTAGTCTTCAAGGTATGCTTAGTATCAATTGATCTTAAAATTTTTTTTCCCCCCGAGTTCAAGACTCTTCTCCACAAATCTGATATAGTTTGTTCTTGTTCTGTGTACCTTACTACTTTGTAACTGGGGCAGCTTATGGGCAACAAGGTTTGACATGGCCTTATCACTATTTAATCATGTTAACTCCATTTGAAATTTTCAATTGAAAATTGTTTGCATGCACTCTCCTTTGACCTTTTTGCTTTACCTGAACTCAGGCTGTCTTCTTCGAAGCTTGCCAACGGATGTTATCTTTGACAATACTACAGGCTTTAGTTTTACATGTGACTTGAGTGACAATATTGCTGCTCCATGGCCGTCATCATCCTCGCTTTCATCCTTGTCCCTTTGTGCACCAGGTGATTGAGCTTTAGAGTTCTGATTTCAATGATTGTAATACTTAAAGGGGTTATAATATTTACTTATTATTGTTATAGGACTTAACCTGTTCATTTTCTCTAATGTCTTATCAGAGATGTCCCTGCCTGCATTGCCAGTGCCCCAGACTTCAGGAGATTCGGGTATGCCGTTCTCTCATACCCTTCCCATTATTTATACAAGCGAGTGACACCATTTGTCCTTCTAGGCGCTAGCTAACTTCTAATTTTCTGAATGTGCTTGTATATGTATACACATATCTAATGTGAGGTGACATTGCATTTTTTCCCTTACACTGTTTGGAGGCTTCTCTCAATTAATGTTCTTTCAGGGAGCAGGTTTTATAACATTTTCTGTTACTTTGACTTATCAGACTAATGTATTTGATAAAGGTCACTATTAATTTTGTCTTGTTGAACATGCCATGCCTGATGGGAATTAGGTGTGAATAGTCTGAAAAGTTAAAAGCAAAAACTTTCTAGCAAGGATTGAAATAGTGCCCGATATCGATATTTATGCATATATTGCCGATACATCCTGATATGACCAAGATGATACGATATTCCCTATATGATGAGCTGAAATGATATTGCTGATTCTGATACCAAACCCTATGAAGCATGGACACGTCCAAATCAGGGGCGTGTCCATGTCGGACGTGTGTCGGACACGGACACGTGTCAGACAAGTGCTCGACACGTGTCAGACACGGTCACTCGACACGTGTCAGACACGTTTTGACCATGTCCGGCACGAGTCAACGAGTTTGACTCGTTGGACACTAGTCAACCCGTGTCTTGGACACGTCTTGCACACGGCAAAATCGTGTTTTTGAAACGGCACGGGTTTATTGGGTCTGATTTAATGGGTCGTGGTTTTATTGGGTTGGGTAATTGATTTAGATTTGTGTAGGATTTTGACATGATAAAGAAGAAGTCATTGGACTAGCTTCAATTTCATCTTGAACTTGTGATGATAAGTTATCTTGGTTAATAACCTGTGAACTTATGATCTTCGGTTGTAATTTTATTATAACATGATATTTTATAATTTGTGCACGTATTGATTGATATTTTAGTTTGTTGTTCACTTGATTGTGATTTTATAAATTTGTTTATATATAATAATAATAATAAAATATTTCTTGCTGTGTCTCCGAATCTTTTTTTTCGGATTTTGCCGTGTCCTGTGTCCGTGTCATTGCCAAAACATAGTTTGATATCGATACCGATATCGCTACCACAAATTTCGTACCACAATTTCGAACTATGTTTTCTACAAACTAATATTGCATATCCTTAAGTAATGTGAATCTGCTTTGGACAGTTTGGTTCCTGCATGGGTTCTATTTGATTCAGAAGGCAACAGGTCTTTTTCTGAAATTTTTGTGGGTAAGAATGGAAGACCTGTGATAACAATTGTAACTTGCAAGGGTGGAGAAACTTGTGAACTATATGGCAGTTCCAAAGTGCATACCATGGATCATAGTTTAAAAAATGCTAGGTGGGTTCTAGAGTGTCCTAGGCAGACTGCGAAGAGCCGCTTAGGCGGCCGTGTGAATGAAGCAACTTGAATCCTGGATCATTTGAGGGCTAGCAGCTTAGCTAAGCTGCTTTTACAACACTGAGACAGTCAGATTCTTTCGGGTGAATATAGTCTAAACAGAGGATTCAAAGCTTTTAGCCTCTGGTCATATTCATTAGTTTTTTGTATTGTAAATCTAGTGACATTGTTGTAAATGTCCTGTTAATGTGCTTAAGCCCCCTGCTTCACTGTCTACTTTGGGACGCTTTAGCCCCTGATGTAAGATTTAGAAGATTTTTACATTGTATCGTCTTCCTATGAACGCATATTGTTAACATTAAGATTTTAGTGCTAATTTCTTATTTTCTTTATTGGATATGAATTTTTTTAGCTTTTAACTTTTTTTACCTTTTTTTTTTTTTTTTTGTGTTTTTACTATTTTTATTTTTCAAAAATCCTGGGCAATTTTTACCATCAAAATCATGTTTGCTGCTTTGTTCCCGGTTTTGCTTTCCAGTTCCACAACATTGTCTAGCAACCTCCATGAACTCCAGACACAAGTGCTTGATTTATAGTTCTGCGTCCATGTTCATGTAGAAGGGCCTTTCATGATGCTAAAAGTGCCTTTCAGGATCAGCCTATACTCTCTCTTCTACAGTGTTGAGCACAAATTGTTTCTACATACAACTCACCGAATGTGCCATTTTGCATATGTCTTATATCATGTTGATAGTTATATCTATCCATATATATTATGCATATGAATTTTGTTGCTCATGCAACGTGCAAATTGTTTTGATAGTGCTTTTCGATGGAAAATTGTTTTAAACTCTATGTCATGCATACATATTGATCCTTTGATTCTTTTTATACCATTTACTTTCCAACTGTGTTGTAGTGCCATTATGCCATTAATTAATTAGTCATTCATGCGGCGCAATAACTTCTATAACTTCAGCAATATTCAAGTTTTTAATTAATTTAATTCAACAGGTCATGTAAAACTGTAGCTTATGTTAGAAATTTGGATTATAATAATGGAGAATGGCTGTAGGAGTCTTACCCTATCCTTTAGATAATTTGTACGCTATTACAGAAAGGCTTACGACGAATTTGTCTAAGATGAAATTACTCCTTTTGATCACTACTAACCTGAAATCTACACCAACTCAGGAGAGAAAGATGTCTTTATAAAGGAAGTCTCTGTGGCTTTGTAGGATTTGCATGGTTACTGTTGTAATCTTCCAGATCAAAATATTGCAATTTCCCAAGAGAAGTCACTTGAACCAGTACAATTCAGTCAATATTTCAGTTAATCAAATAGTTTGTAACCACATAATTAGGTGGCCAAATGTGTTCTGAATCTATTTAGAAATCTTAGAGGCAGAAGTTAAGGCTTAAAGTTGGTCTTGAAACACATGATTATGTGGGTTCTTCCCCAAATTGACTACATGAGAAGTGTAGATTTCACATAAAAAGCGCCAACCTAACAGAGTTCACATGAGAAGCACTGATCTGAAAAAACACCAATGTCCATTTTTTACCCACACCGTCACACATGCATAGGTGTTGTGTGTTAAACCTTGCACATGCATGCAAGTGTTGCGTGGTATGGGGCATTTGCATCACCATGTAGCATTCTTACTCCATTCTCTTTCGTAGGCTGACTCTTGATTGTGATGTGCTTTCCATTTCTCCCATTTCCAAGATGGGGCTAAAACTTTTCTAATGGAGAGTTGTTTGAATAGACATGGCTATTGCGCTTCTTCTAAATCAACCAAAATGGGTTTTAAAAACCAAACTCCCAACATCTTATATTCTATTTCTTGTATTACTCATTAAGTCAAACGTAGTTTCTGATACTAAAATATGATTAACAATCAAATGTAAACTAATATAGTTGAAGCTGTGTGGGTCGCCAGCTTAGCGCTTAGTAAGGTTTGGTTGATAGGTGTCCAACACCTCATTTTTTACTATTAAGGCAATTTAAACTAATATATGAAATAATTGAATAAATGCCTACTTACGCTATTAGTTTAGTTATGGAGGAACTTGCTAGGCAAATGTGAGATGAGGCTTCATTGGTTTGTTAATGGAATTTTATTTATTTTTTATTTTTTGGTTCTTAACAAAGGCATAGCCTAGGCTGGTTACTGGAACCTCCGAAGTTATAGTTTTTGTTAATGGGATTGGTAAAGGATAATTTTCAAAGCAGAAACGGAGGCTATGGCGTTTGAAGGACTTGCAATGAACAGAAGGAAAACAAACTGTATTAGTAAATAAAATCTAACTGCAGCAAACTACAAGAAGAAATGAATAAATAATTTACATTGAAATGTACAAAATTTGCCTTAATAAAGTTAACTAAAGAGAAGGATTTTACTAGACAACTCTAAAAATAAAAATGAAAAAAGGTTTCATTCTTGTTGTATGTCATTATAGTTCTTATTTTTGTTTTATTTTGTCTTTTCTTTTCTTTTTTAGGTTTTTTTTTTGGTGGTTGGGGGGGGGGGGGAGGAGAATAAAAACATTTATCGGTGGAAGAGCAGCAAAATAGTTAATGAAGAGATGAAACCTGAATCTGGGATTTTTGTAAAAGTCAAAAATTCAACCTTAATGAACAGCTGCAGACTTTTTTGAAAAATGAACCCAGGTTTTTCAATCAGGAAGCAAAAAATTGGATAGTTAAATCTGGACATTTCAATAAAAAGTTAAAAAATCTAGTTTGAGTGACAGTTGTAGATTTAATTGAAAATAAACTATAATTCAAGAGTATAAAATTTATTCAGACCTGGAAATTTCAAGATTTATTGACACCTTAAATTAGATGTAAAGGAGAACATCTTGTGATTATCTTAATTATGCAAAAGAATCTTATCAAAATATTCCTAAAATTACTGATTTGAATGATTTGTTTATTCTATTTTCTTGATAATATCGATAGATTTTCAGTATTTCACCACATTTCAACTTTCTCCTAATCTTTTATCCAGATAATTGAACAGTTTCCAAAATTTTCTTTTATCCTAATTGGGGTCTGAGATCCAATTTACGAAAGGTTACCTAAAACATGTGTGAGAGTACTCCAAACTCTAATCAGTATGTAGAAACAAACATGGAGGTAGTGTCTGCCCGATTGTTTTTATTCCCTCTTGTCAACATGTAGAACAAAATGGTATGAAAAGTTTGATATCAACAAGATATTAACAAGTTTTATCTTTCTGCTACATGTGATGCTATTGAATACAAGTGGTTGCTTCAGGACAAAGTCGATAATAATTTCATTTTGATACACTTAATTTTGTTTATAGATGCTAGAATTTAGGGGAATTTAGATTGTCGTTTTTTGCTACTTGATACAAGCATGAGCCAGATTTTCAATTTTAACATGCAACATGGATTTAATAGTGATCCACCCTGGCTTATAAATTTGGTGGATCAATTAGTTTTGGAATTCTCCATTTCCATTGGAGATCTAGTCATAAGTGGTAAGTAAAGCTAATATTACTTGAATATTCCAAATTTGGATGATTCTTACAAATCGGAACTGAGTATGTCCTTAGTCCTTGGATTAACTCTTTTCTGAAGGTGCATGATGCAGACAGCCCCACTATGGTTATGAAAAGGCTAGTCCAAATGATGAAGTTGATCTTGATGAAGCAAGTCTATGGAAATACTATTATGTTGATTGTGAAAAGAAAATTGCTCATATGCACTCATTAAGTCATTATCTTAATAGAAAATATTCCTAGTCCTTTTCTTTGAAACTATGCTTAAAGGAATCAATATAGCCCATGTTTTACCTTTTTTCTATACTTTCAACTTCAAATATTATATAAATAGCCCATGTTTTACCTTTTTTCTATACTTTCAACTTCAAATATTATATAAAATAAACCATTTTCGTAATTAGAAAAGTGAAATGAAAATAGCACATCTAAAATAGATTCAAGAGTCTTTCATGACATATGGTTAAAAGAGTTACATCATTAGACAAATTAGCTTAATTAAGCATTTCCTACCTCAGACTAAAAAATTTAGCACAGTAATAGATGTGAAATAAATCTGTAAAAGATATTAAACCATAAAAAGAATAACCTTCAAGTTATTGGACTAAGACATTGAATGTTTGGTTTGTTAAAGATGGGTACACTTAAAATAAATTGATATAAAAGATTCTTAATAAAAATTAATAAAAAATGTAAACTTTTGTGATGAGGAACCAGCTAGTGGACGAGCGATAAACAAGAACAAATTTGACATCACCACCACATGTGGCCTCACATAACCATAAAGATATTACAATCTCCATCAGAGAATATTTTGGAAATTCTAACTTTTTATTCATCAACATAACCATTGCATAAGAAAAAGACTAAAGTCTTTTTTAACAATAAAGATGTGCTGAAGAAGAAACTGTCCGGACCAAGGAGGTTCCTGACTCCCCTTTGAATGGGCTGGTTTTTCACCATTCTTCTGTCCAGTAATTGATCACTTTCTAAAAGCCCTTGCCCGTTGGTAAATAAATGCACTAGCAATTGATTGGCCATGAGGCTGATCGCTCGATTATTCACCAGTTTCTTTTTACCATTTAGACAGTCTCCGATCTATGAATACCTTTATCAAGCTGTATGAAGAATTACCTAGACAAGCTTATTATTAGGATGCCTGTATTATAACCAAAGTGCAATAAAGTCTTTAAAATCATCAATTCCTAAAATTTGGAAACTAATCCTAATCTAAATTATCTTGTCTTTTATAGGTAAGAAGACTACAAAATATTCAAAAGATAACTAATTAAAACAAGAATCCAAATCCATAAAAGAATACTAGGAATTTTTTTTTTCAAATTATACAATCAAATCTTAATAGTTATTTCTGAAAATAACTAAAACTGATTCTGTCCTGCATCTAAATAGCAATTCTGTTCGAGATTTCAACCCTCTAAATGGTGGAATTTGGAGAAGTTTTCCACTGCAAAGTATCTCTGGTGGTTAGTTTTATAACTGTTGGTTGTTTGCATGGGACCATTTGATCGGGTCGGAACGAGCACTTTAAAATATATGTTTTATGAAATCAATGAAAAGCTTGTATGTGCTAATGTTCCCTCGATACTTCCGTTATAGCATTGGCTCAACGGTCGAATCCACAGGGACGGGAGGCGATAGAAGCATTAACAGTCTTATTCACGTCGGTTGTTAACAATTTCTTCTTTGTAAAAGAATGAGAAAAGAAAAAGAAAATAAATCCAAAAGTGATAGGTGAGGAGAGGCGATAAAACGGCGATGTGAAAATAAAATAGAAGTGGTTTGGAAACAAAATAGAAAAGAAGATGAAGTTTGTGGTAAAGAAAATGAAAATAAGGGTGAACAAAGATGGTGAAAACAACGATGAAAAGATAAAAGAAGATTCTCCTGACTTCGAGGACCTTCCTGATATATTCGGATTCTGGTATTTTCGCTCGGATATTCGTCTGACGTGCGCAAGGGTCTAGGTTCAATGCATCTTCTAGAAGCTCCCTTGCTAGGCCTCCAAGAAATCCGGATTTAATTACCCGAAAATGGGTTTAATTAAGCTCTTATTACCCTTTTGCCCTCCTTGTCTTGATTATCTGCAAGAGAGACCAAACACGGTTTAGATCGACATTTTATTCATAAAATGCGATATAATAATACAGAACTGTATACTAATCACACCCCCACGCTTATCTTTTACTCGTCCCGAGCAAAACAAGAAAGAAAACTATACTAAAAATGTTATTACACCACTTTTGCAGGTGACGCGATTGCACTGTGCGCGTGTAACAAGCTATTAAACCTCTAGGTTTCCCTTAGAGGAGGAGTTTTGTTTCCTGAGGGTTTTCAGCAGATTGCACCCACAAAATTCATAAAGAAAGAAGACAAATGTTAGTATTTTGAAAACACATTTTGAAAGAGACAAGTTTTTGAAATATTTTTGCAAAAATATAAGCGATCTAAGATCATAAGTCCACCAAAAATTATTCTCCCTTAACCTTAGTTTATATGCAAGATCTTGTCTTCAATTAAGGTAAGAATCCAAAATTGGATTAAATATTTTATCCTTCATAAAACTTAGATAATCTGCACTTTGTGATAGTGAAAATTTCTAGGATTTCAACTCCAACCATCAAGCCATTTATTATATATATAATTTTTTTCTTTTTTTCCCCTTAGTTTTCTTAGGCTTTCTAGTTCACCCGGGTAGTGAGCCTTTAACCGATGACTCCCAGACCGGACGGTTCTTAGGGCACCAGATAAGAAAACATCCCTCGGGTTAAGGACTCGACTAAACAAGGTCACAAAACTAAGGGATTATTTGTTTCTTATGATCACCGTTAGGCGTGAATAATCATGTTTCTTGAGGTATAGATATCCAGCTTAATAAGTGATTTTTTATTTATTTATACCATATATATATTTTCTTTTTATTTATTTTTGCTTTATGGCATTTTAGGTCTTTGTTTCCATCCCAAAAATGTGTAAGTGTGAAGTGCATACTATCTAAGGCAAAAAATTCAAGATAAAATTATCTCTGCAATTTATCTTACTTAGCCTATAATCTTAATCAAGGATCCATTATTTCGACTTGGTTTAAGATGCCATAATTAAGGTTTTTTTAATTTCTAAGATCATCTTAATTTTCTTTAAAAAATAAAAATAGATCAAAACATTGTCTCTTATTTCAAAAAGTTTTTAAAAAAAGAAAAATCTTAAAAAATCCTATACAAAAGGGAAAATTTCTAAAAGTATCCTAAAAGAAGTGAAAAAGAAAGAAAATCTAAAAAATCTACATTAGTAAACCCTCCCCCACACTTATCTCATGTAATGTCCTCCCAATGAATCGTGAATGTATGTATGCATGAAACAAATAGAGGGAAGGAAAAATCACCTAAGATGGTGGTTTCGGTGGTGGTCTGATTGGTCCACGAAATGCGGCCCAATCTAATTTGCGTGGAGTTCGGAGGAACCCACCGGAGACCTCTATAACACTAGAAGGATGTATATATGGATGATTTTTATTAAGAATTTAACCCCATATAATTTCCAAATTTTCAAATAATTTTCGGAGTCATTATTATTAACACCCTTGTCCCAAATGGAATGTGAAAAGATGAAATGATTGATTTGGACGCAGGAAGCACATGAACGACTATTGACTCAGGAATTTGACTTAAGTCAAGTGAAGGTTCTGGAGTCGAGATTGGTTCAGGAAGTGGGTCCAAATCAAGAAGTTGAAATTCTAATCCACATTCAATTTCCCACAACAGAATGTGACGTTCTAAGATAGGTGATTCAAGTTTAAGAATAACAGGTATGGAAACCAAAACTGACTCTAAATTGTTGCTCAAGTTGGGTAACAAAATAGGAGTTAATATTGATTCAAGAATTTGAATTGGATCACAAATTTGAGAATCTAGATCACATTCCTCATTAAGTTCAATTTCATATAATTGAGAACTTACCAATTTGTCAATTGGACTTTCATAAGTATGAAATTGGTCAAGTTCAATTTATTGATCATAAAAGATTGGCGATTCAATTTCATGATGGTTTGGCACAAGATCCAATGTTGACTCGGGAAAAATCCTGAAATCAGGTAAAACACCTGTCATTATAGAATCAGGCAGTGAAATTGAATTACCAAGTTGAGGTTCAGGATCATATTCATGCTCAAGTTCAATCTCACAAAAAGGATAACTTGCCAAAATGTCAATGAGATTTTCAACATTTGAAGTTTGGTCAAGTTCAGATGGGTGTGCTGAAATTGAATCTTGGTTTCCAGAATGACAAGTCCTGGGTCAGATTAATAAAGTTAGGGATAGCTGAATTAGTCAAAGGTTGATAAGATAGAGTTTCCTCGTTCCTATAAATGCTAACCAATTAACTCAGTTGTGTTTCCAACCATCGATAGACTGGGTAGAAGATTTTTAAAATTGTAACGCGGACTCCTGTAAGATTTCTATGCTCTTTTCTAGATGTGATGCTGCTTCAAGTGGATGTTTCAGAAAGGGAGTGTAGGAATCTTGGTTTTGAAAAGATTGTGAAGATTGTGAGTCCAACATGTTTTGAGATTGAAGCTTGGACTCACGCAAGAGTTCCTTAATCGTTTCCAGGGCAGATGGTTGTTCATTATGAGGAAGTGAAACTGAGTAAGACTCTTGAAAATATTGTGAAATTAGAGAGGCCATCATTTTCTGAAATTGTCGCTTGGCCTCTTGTAGGTTGGCATCTATACTCTTTTTCTAACTCAGATTTTTCTTCAATTAGTGATTCTAAAAAGGAGTATAGGAAGTAAAATTGGGAAATGAATATTGTGAAGATTGTGGATAAGGTGGTTGAAAATTGACTCGGGAGAGGTGAATCTCCATTGACTCTGTGAATAGTGAAAATTATGGTTACAAGACTGGGGGTATGGGTTGTATTGATTCGGATAAGTCCAACCCGGTGTATTTGGTTGGTTCATATTGTAAAAAGTCAGGTTGGAATTATCTGAATCAAATGGGGTCAGTGTGAAATATTGATTCATATTCGGATGGAAAGAATTGTTGTTGAATTCTATTTCACAAACAACCACAAACAAAAAAAAGAAAAGAAAAAGCAAGCAACAAACAAAAGAAAAGAAAATCAAAACCAAGCCTAAACTAGGGTTGACCTAGACCTAGGTGACTCCTAACTGGTCGATTACCTGGGGAGGTGGTTGTATGAATCCGACCACAAGTTAATCGGCCAGGTAGGGGCAAAATACGGTGGGAGGTATCCGTGCTTAAGCAACGGGTCTTAATTACGCCAAACCACGGTATCTTCGAGGCGTAACCTCTTAATCCCCAACCTTAGACACCGATTTCATAAGAGTACGATTCAAAACAAGTCCACCCTCGGTCAATCTCTTAATGAGTTCGAGATGTCCCTAGGGCTAACATCTATCAATTTTTATTAGAGCTTGGGTTGTGTGAGTGGGGAGGTGATTTTTGGGTAAGGAAGGGTGATGAAATCTGTGTGATATAGACAAGAATAACACAAAAGCGAGTAAATCACTCATGTGTTTGTCCTATGCTATATGCAATGCCATATGTACACCTCAGTTCAGATCACAACAACAGAACAAAATACAATATATTGGAATTGAATTGATACGTGCCTAAATGCAAATGTCTAAACCGTTTTAAAGCGTCTAAATATCGTATTTTAGTTCTTTAATTTATTAAAGTGTGTAGGCAATCAAAGCAGAAAATTGGCAGAGATTATAACAATATATGTAACTTGCAAAGTCTCTGCAAGAGAGGAAGTCAAAATGCCAACAATTTGCCGCGTTTTCGCGGTGTTTCTTGGGTTTTCGCGGCACAATTATGGAAGCAGGGTCCCTGCTTTTTAGAGCAGGGACATGCAAGCAAAAGGAGAGTTCTGCAATACTAAGTTTTTGCAAAGATTGACCTGCACACCAAAACAGAGAAGAAAATGTTAACAAAAACGTGAGTTTAAACCATTCCCATCCCCGACGATGGCGCCAAAAATTTGATCGGGTCGGAACGAGCACTTTAAAATATATGTTTTATGAAATCAATGAAAAACTTGTATGTGCTAATGTTACCTTGATACTTCCGTTATAGCATTGACTCGACGGGTTGAATCTACAGGGACAGGAGGCGATAGAAGCATTAACAGTCTTATTCACGTCGGTTGTTAACAATTTCTTTTTTGTAAAAGAGTGAGACAAGAAAAAATAAATCCAAAAGTGATAGGTGAGAAAAGGCGATAAAACGGCGACGTGAAAATAAAAGAGAAGTGGTATGGAAAACAAAATAGAAAAGAAGATGAAGCTTGTGATAAAGAAAATGAAAACAAGGGTGAACAAAGAAGATGATGAAAACAACGATGAAAAGATAAAAGAAGAGTTTTGAAATCGATTTTTAAAACAAAGTAAAAAGAAAGGAGAATACTATGAAAGAAATCTCATGGTTTCTAACGACTAATTACTCCACTAACATGCTAACCTCTTAGTGATAGTTGTCTCACATAGATTCTTGGCCATTACTAGTCCTTGACTTCAAGAGACGATACAAAGCATGACAAATAAGATGGTTCTTCACATTCAAATTTGCATCAAAAGCAAGCTAATACAAACGTTAGATCATCAAAACCATTAGAAGCAAGCATGAAATAAGAGAGTTAGCTTGTTAGCAAGTTAGATGTTAGAACCCATCATCATGATTCATGAGCCATTAATGGCTCTTGCAAGAGTAAGGTCTTGTAGAGGCTACTAGATTCATGTGAATTATCAAGTACGTGGTTAGCTAGTTAGTGGTTAGTAGTTAGTCGCCATCAGAGAAAATCTAGCTAAACATCATGTAGAAGATGGAGAAGATTACAATGGAGAAGAAAGGAGGCACCTGTACATAGATTGTCACCATCTATTACATCAATATCTCTCTCTCTCTCTCTCTGAATCTCTCTGCCCTACTTCAAGATCTAAAAAGGAAATGAAAATACAAAATAAAAGAAGAAGAAAATCTTAATCTACAACTAGAAGAGAGAACCTAGTCTAATACCAGATCTCCTTCTATTTCAGGTCTCTGCAGGGGTATATAGGCGAAAGAAGGATCTGAAAGGCGAGACGAGGCCACGCATCGAAAATCGACGAGTAGGCCCACCACTTTGCCACGGAAACGCGGCAATTGCCGCGTTTCCGCGGCAAAATCAGGGACCAAGTCCCTGGTTTTGGCGAGGAACTTCTCCTGGCTTCGAGGACCTTCCTGATGTATTCGGATTCTGGTATTTTCGCTCGGATATTCGTCTGACGTGCGCAAGGGTCTAGGTTCAATGCATCTTCTAGAAGCTCCCTTGCTTGGCCTCTAAGAAATCTGGATTTAATTACCCGAAAATGGATTTAATTAAGCTTTTATTACCCTTTTGCCCTCCTTGTCTTGATTATCTGCAAGAGAGACCAAAACACGGTTTAAACCGACATTTTATTCATAAATCAGCAGGGAAATGCGATATAATAATACAGAACTGTAGACTAATCAGACCACAACCTCCATAACTCAATTTATGATTGTTTTCCTATAGCTGATTGTTTCCTTCCACAGCTGCGCACAGGAAGTCGAATACCACCCTTTTTGTTTTTTCGTTCATTATGATCTTTTCACTAAACCTTCTCACTTTCATATGTTGTCCCACATCACTCTTTTCCTATATAAAAAGGAAAATCCTAGATTGAATACTTGCTATTAAGTTAATTACTTTTTGGTTATTAATAAATGTAGAAAATTCTTTTACTTTGCCATTGCTAACAACCTCTAGTAATCACAACTGGAGTTTCATGGGTACGGATGCCTCGTCCGATTTGGACTTTTCCTGAATCTAGATGATATGTGGTATTATGGGTCCAAATGTGGCAAACTCCAATGGTATGGATCCGACAGTTTAGTATGCAACATGACTACATAATAAGGTCCAATCAGAATCAGTTTGTGATTGTGGATAAAGACCATGAAAAAATATTTGCAATTGGATTCAAATCTTCTCTTGAAATCTAGATCATGGGGTGTAATGGCCCTTATCCCAACTCCTGTGCTCGGTATGGATTCAACAGTTTTCGAAGCAGCATGAGTACCTGATTAGACCTGACAGTTCTGGATGCAATAATAAGCAGATTCAACAGAATTCCAGATCTCAATTATTATGATCCGGGGCTTCTTTCCTTCTCTATTCTTTTCAATTTTTCTTTGGCCTGACTTCCTTTGCAGTCAAAGAAAATGAGTAGAATTGAACAATTATGTTTATTCATTATTAGGAAAATTATGTAGGTTTTCTAAGAAGTCAATCATCAACTAAATTAAACTTTGACAAACTAGTTTCCTTGAAAAACAACAAGGTTTTATGGAACCAATCATATGAAAGACATCAACAGAAGCAAGCATCAATCACAATAGAAATAGAAGGAAAGTGAATTTCTGATTGTAATACATATCATGGCAGCTTAGCATAGGTGCTAATCCCAATGTTCTAAAAAGCGGTTTCAGTACGCGCACGGTCTGGGAGCGCATAATGCTTACACTGTTTAAATGGTGATTAAACGAATTACACGATTTATTATTATTTTAATATATAATAATACAATTATACTTAAAACATGCAAATATGATTTCTATAAACTCCCAAAAAAGCAGAAAAGATATAGCAAACATAACTTGAAAAATTAAATTACTAGTACTAAGAGAAATTTGAAAAGTAATAACGTCAATCTGTTCAAAGTACATCAATGTACCTCCAGCTCCAACAATTATAGTTAAAAAATACTTTTTAAATGAACAAATATATGTAATTTCTTTTAAAAAGCAACATACTTCCAACAACTTTAATTCACTGCTAGATGCAACCTTATCCTTTTCACACTTGAGACACTCAGCCTATTAAAAAAACAAAGACTATTGGTAAGAACCTGGGCAAAATACGTGCACGCGAGAGGTGAAGAGAGAGCTGACTAGGGGAGATCGCGTCGACGCAGGAGGAGGTCGTTGTCGACGCTTTGCTGCTGATCAGAGAGCTGATCGCAGGAGAAGTCTTTGTCGACAAAGAGGGAGGTCACAGTGGAGGATCAACCGCAAGGAGAGGTCACCATCGAAGAGAATGTTCGCCATAAGAGGATCAATGCTTTGTGAACTTCTTCGTCGTCGAGCTTTGGGAGCCCTAATTCCCCAGGAGGATCGCACCGCCGTGAGCTTCGGGAGCTTCAGATAAAATTAGGCCTTTGGGAGCTTTATCGTCTCGGCGTCGTGAGCATAGAGAGCATCTTCTTGAGTTTCTTCGTGAGATTCAGGAGCTTCGTTATCGCCACAGGAGGATTGAGGATGCAGATAAATTTAAGGCTCGCGAGCCTAATTCTTTAACACGTGACAATTTATATCAATTATTGGATCTGGTTTGAGTTTAGTTCGCTTAATGGATTCGAAATTTAAATCCATTTAGAAAACGATTGAATAACGTTTAAACGGACGCTAATTAATCACTGATTAGACGCTTAATCATCGCTTAAGTGAATTAATTGCCTGGTCGAGTAATCCAACCGCTTTCTTCAAGTTCTGTTCGGTTTCAGGCCGAAAACATTTAAGCGGACGATTAATCGGCCGCTTAAACCTTTTTTTAGAACACTGGCTAATCCTATGTAGATTAAAACTAAGCTTTTTGAGAAATGACATCTTTAAGTTAATTATTGTAGAACAATGAAGGCGTAAACTTCAAGAAACAAAAGGTTGATTCCTCAATATTGAAACAAACCCACTATTTTTGGGTGGTTGCTATTTCCAGCCCTGGTTGGATTTATTTTGAGCTCAATTGTTAGGCCAAACTTCCCACAAGTTGATAAGTCCACCCTAACCCCACTATCCAAACAGCCGGAAAAAAATAAACCAATTTCAAATTGTTATCTTGCACTTTTAACTTGTGCATATGAGCAATACTTTTCCTACCCGCACGTATGCTATCTAGATGCACAGTCAAAGACTCACGTAGTATGCGTGTCCGTCAATCCTTGGGTAGAAATCTGGGTAACTTGTGTAACGGGTAGAAACACACTTATCTTTTTATTTGAAAACAGTCTTCTGCAGCTAATTCTTTCCACTAATAGTTTTTAAAATTTTAAGAACAGTTGGTTTGTCAATATAAAAACTAGTCTCTGCTCTCCTTGTTGCTATTTATAGAATATCTATCCTCTTGTATATATGTCTGCAGTCATTGTGTTGAAAGTTAGCTTTTTCTATCTTCCATTGAGCTTAAAAAATATCATGGATGTGCATTATTCTTAGCTCTAATGCGCCAATAAAAGGATTTTTAGAATGTAAGTAGTGCTAGCTAGATGCAGAAAATGAATCAAACTTATGTGGGCCAATTTTTTTGGTATCAGCACAATATCATTAAGGCATCATTACAAATATATAATGCCACATCAGCATTCTCCTGTTTGTGATAAATGCTTGTACGGCTAGTGGTTCTCCATTTTTTTTTTGGGGCAATTGTATCATGCTGTCATAGTAAGTGCCACAATGGTTTTGACCTTATTTGGGTATTTGGCTTCATCTGTCACTTTCCAGAAACAAGGATTTATTCTGGTTGACTCCCAAAGTGTAGCATCTTTAAATCAAATGTGATCATTTTCAATTGAGCAACTTTGAACCCAATCTAGATATTTTCCCAGATGCATTGAGTATGTACTGTGGTTCTATTATAGGGCAGCAGTTAAACCATCATCTTTTGCACAGAACCCTGTAGTTTTTTGTCTGAATAATTAGTTGTTAACCATGGTTTTGTTTCAAATTTATTATGATTTCTGATTGATTTTTAAAGAAATTGGTCTGAATGCAAATTATGTAGCTTTTAGTAGGACGAATCAAGGTAATTATTTTTGCACAGGAACTATAATAGGTTTAACATGGCCAGTCATGCCAAAATTAAATGCAGTCTCCAGTGGCTACTCTTAAAGAAACTAAAGGTGCTTTTGGCTGCCATGTTCTGCATCTGTACTACTGTTATGTTGATATCAGTAACCCAGGGCCCTTGTTCCTTTTAATTATCCCTTCAGCTAAACTCCTCACTGGAATATGTTGTTAGTAGACATACAGTTTTTTTTGCTGTTAGTTGGCAACATGCAGCTCTGTCAAAGTATCTAATTACGTACTGTGTACATACAGTACATCAAGTGTGGTAGTAATCATACTATATTCTAGTCTCCACAAGTAAAATTTAATACAAATGAACTGACATGCAATTGTTTTTTTAACTAAAATTTAACACAAAAAACACTTCAATTTAAACTGGTGCTTTGGTGGATGTTTCTTGCGCATTGATGGCTCAAGAACTTTTTTATCATTTTAAAACTTTTGACAGATTTGCATGTACTGTTCAATTGGTGCTTCTGTGGATGTTTTCGTGCATTAATGTTTCTGTCCTTCTAGTAACTGTTTTATTTTTAAACTTCACAAGTTTGCATGTGCATTTCTATTTTTGCTTCAGGTTCTATTTTTTCAAGTATGATCAGTAATGCTGACACTGTTGTGCTATCTCAGGTAACCATCGCCGTGGTGTGGGAATGTGGCTCTCCTCGTTTTGTGCTTTGTATACAGCGGACTCCTATGAACCATGGTCTGGCCAGTGTGTTTTGCGTAGTCTGGGAGATTCCATGGTCTAG